>JAJIYU010016886.1:0-11939 GCA_030144865.1 Tinospora cordifolia | reverse complement strand
TTGAGAAAAATAGGAAAAAATCTTGTATTTTCTCATTATAATTTCAGAAAATACATTGAGTACATGTATGTCGGACCCGTCGTTCCGATGTTAAAAATGTGGGTCGTCACACTAACCACGTACCGGCATAGGGGTGGAGGTTCTTTGTAAGCATTCCAATCAAGGGTTGAGAGGAAATAGAGGGTTCGAAGTGGATCCTACCTCAAATCTATGAGTCTGAGTTTTGTATAGTAGCTCTTTCCCTAGGAATTGAAAATGCTAGGGGGTATCCTTTCAATCTTTAATGACAACCAAAACAATAAATTGTTTGAATCACTTAATTCCTTATAAGTGTCTGTTATTCATGTTTTATTTTGTTGAAATAATAAATTAAATATTTGGGATGATTCACTGAGTTTTATAGTTCACCCTTTATTTTTAATATTTCAAGAATTTAATTATCAAGGCTGCATGAGAGTTAGTTAACATGTAGAAAATTTTATTTAATTTCATTGTAGGGCATGTGTGCTCATAGTTATTTAATTACTGCCTTGTAACACATGTTGAATTATTATTCTTGAAAGTTTCTATTAGATAATAACAAATTCATTTTGTTCCATGGGGCCATAAATCTTATGAATTATTTGTACATAGATTAATGTGCACAGAATATCTCATGGGAGTGAGATTTGGAAAGAAAAAAGGATAATGTAACATAGGCCCGCCTCTTGGGTGGCCCAAAAATATCAAAGAAAGATACCATCGGATGATGTGGGCCCAAGCATTGGAGGTGGGGTGTTACAATATATGTCTCAAGCTTTCATCATTTGTAATTGGAAAACTTGTGAAGTTTATTATTCGCCCTGCAAAAAATAAATGATATCAATATGTCATGCTGATTCTTGCTCCAACAGATATCTATAGTGCATTACGAATAATTTTTTCAAACTCTTCAAATCCAACACCAGATAAGACTCTTATAATGCAAACTGGCATACGGTTGTACTATACACCTTGAGTGTTGGATACTATTGTGTCATTAGTATAGCATACCACTAAAATGAATCTGTCTTCCATCTAAGTTCACATGTACAATTACCATAATAAATTATAAAACGTTATCATAAAAAATTGATAGTATAAGAATGACATTGCATCCAACACAATGTAATGGTAGAAATTAAATAAGGGTAATAAACCTTAATGAAGAAAAAAAGAGTTCCCATGTGCTAATAACCCTACTAATTCTTTGGCAAGGGCAAGACAAGCAAAGACATGACAGCACTGAAAGAAGGTGGTATGTGAGACTTGCAATCTGAAGAAGAAAATAATAAAATCTGACATAGGTTTTTACTTGGACTCTTCTTCAATTAGTTTTGTACTTGCACCGAATATGGCACTGGTACAGACATTGCATGATTTAAAATAAAACACTAAACTAGTCATGGACATATTTTGTAATTCAAAATTTTCCCAATAGACTACCAAAATTGGAAATGATATCTAAGGATCTAATTAAGTTTACCAAGCACTTGAGGTACTCTCAATGTCAAAATAGTAGCTAAAGCTAAACTAAATGTTTTTTTTTGTTGGAGCTTAGTTTTGCAGTAATCAATTTGCATTATCAAGAAGAAAATTGGTGTAAGAACAAAATAAACGTCACGGATTTTTCCTCCCCTCCCCACCCTACCTGTACCATAGATGTAATTGAATACCAAAATGAACATATCATTGTGTTTAATATTGTGTTTCTTGACTAGAATATTTAACCAAGTCTAGGCCATTGCATCAAAAATTAGTGAATATATTGTGGTTGAGATAAAAACATCAAGCAACTTAAAACACCTTAAAATTTTAAAAAGAGCAGGCTTTTAAAGCATCAAACAAGCATTGTAACTATGAACAAAGCACTATAAACATTTTTAACGTCAAATTTTTACTAGTATAAGCGATGAGATCCATGAAGTAGTTATCTAAAACTTAAAAGTTGGCCAGTTTAAATGGATATGTGACAACAAAGTGCAATGCACCACTAGCTGGCACAAAAAGGTATACTGTGCCTCTTGGGTATGAATGTGGAGCAAAGAAATGAAGTTAGCATAGCAAAACATGATACCTAATGTTGAACTTTTTAGGCTGAAATTGTACAACAGATATTAGGATTATTATAAGAGAATAGAAATTAAATCCAATATGTTGACTACAACATATCCCAATGACTTTATCAAAACCTGCTGAAGAGTCTGGCAATTGTAGCTGTTAAAGACCTAAACTTGCAATCTTAAACCCTTGATTGATGATGCTCTACATTTTGAATTGCATTGAACCGGTCAATATTTGCAAATATATTGAAAAGTTTTGATATCCTATTTCAAACAAATGTCAACATTGTTATAAATGCTCATCTCCATAATGTAATATTGGCTATGACATATTGTCAGTCAAGATGTCAACATATAGTGAGATTTTTAACTATATTATGTCATTCTATCGATTGTCTTGTATTGACATATAACCAATGTAAGAATCATTGAGAACAACAGAAACTCATTGGATCTAAGTTTACACTAACTTAATTGAATAGGCTTTATAAAATCACTTATTCCAAACCACTGTATCAATGGCCAAATGTTGTGTTATATCATAATAGACTATATCTTTCTTAACCATCTCTACCCCTAGCAAAGAAGACGATGCATATAGATTTGTCATAGGACTAAGAGAAAAAGTTCCTTTTTTTTTTCTTGAAAGACATTAGTGCATTATAAATGTATATAATTACAAACAACCTAATACAACAAATAGTAAAGAAAATCAATCATTATTTATTATCAAAAAAGTAATAAGGAACCAATCAGAATTTGACTCATGCAACGATGAAAAAAAAATAAAAATAAAACAAAGGCAGGAGATTTATATAGGAAACACTGTCGCAAACTATGGCAGATGCTCTCACTTGAAAATGACCTTACAAGAAGGGAGAGTATCCTTTCGAACATATCCAATGTATTTGCTTAAGGCCTGAAAGATGATGAGTAGGTAGAGATATATACATTGAGAGATGCTAATGAAAGAACCAATTTTTCTTTTCCTTGTCTTTATCTTTTCATGTAACGGAAAAAGGAAATTTTCTTGAAATAACGAAGTATCTATAAAAGCAATCATTCACGAATTAGTCTAATTCTATAGAAAATGCTAAACTTGAAATCCTAAAAGAAAAATAAATAGGAAATCCAATAACAATAAAAGTAACCACAAAACTAAAATCAGATCTGAAAAACATAAAATTAACTTTTACTAAGATATCATGAGTACCAAAAAATAAAGAAGAGAAAAAACCATTATATGGTAATCAGCATGGAATTATATACCATGAAAAAGTTTTCTCTTAATCTGTTAACATAATTACATAAGGTAGCAACTAAAAGACATTTAAATATTTCATTTCCTATGACCCAAAAACTTCAAATTATCTCTTCCCTCACTAAGAATAAATGTAAAAATGCGAAAGCTAACATATTTTTACCAAATTGTGTCATATGTGAGCTCTTTCAAATGTTTATTTTCAAGTAGAATTTGAGAATATATATATAGTGTTGCTAACTAAATTTCATTTTCTATTATCAACGTTAATTGATTGTTAATAATTGTTAAAAATATAACATTTTTACATAATTTGAACACTTTGAGTGTCAAGAGCTATCGCAAACAGTTAACGAAAACTCAAATGGCAAAAACTTCTTATAATATAAAGACTAGTGATGGGCTCTAGAGCCAAATATGGCCCCTAAATATTCCTGTAAAGGCATAATTTTTGTTTAGGTTATCGTTTATGAGGCTTTTCCCATAATTAAAAAAAAACCTAAAAAAGGGAAATTACTAATGATTTTTGTGAAGTATAAAAAGAATTCATTGAAGCAACCATGTATGCTTTTGCAAGATGCTACAAGACAAGGGCTTTGTGGTCTAATGCTAGATTGGTGATCGACGTTATCAAATGACATCATTTTTTTGTAAATCATGAAATATAAGGGAAGTTATTGTTTGCTATTTGCATTTATGATATTACAAAGATTATCATTCTTCATTCTCATTACCAGAGAAACGGATGGCAAAGCTAGGGCACCCTTTAGGCGACGACAAAGACGACAAAGCTAGGGCACACTGTTAGTAGCATAGCATATTGACTATATCCCAGTCATTTTGCATATGTATTGCATGGTTTGAGTAGGAATTATGACATATTTGCATTTAAGCATTAATAGACGCATTTGCACATCATTTGCATAACTAGGAGAGTTTCTATGTGATTATACGCATTTATATTTGTGATTTAATGTTAGAGAAAGGTTCTTGAGTGTTTATACAGGTCTATTATGAGTACACAGAGGTTTAACGATGCGAAATGACCCAAAACTGTACAAATGAACTCACTGCTGCGGCAATCAAGGCACAAAATGGAAGACAAACCCAGAAAAGGCACTACCGTGGTCCATTAACGTGGTAGTCAATCAAGCTAAACCAAGAAAAGACCTAGAGATCATTACTGAAGTAATATATAGAAGGAAAGTGTTACTGCGATAATTGACCGCGGTAACCAGAGGACCAAAATCTGGGTAAAGACATTGTCGCGGTCCACTATCGTGGTAACTAAGGGCGAACAATAACATTACCGCGGTAGCCTATAAAGGGAAGAGTTCTAAGAATTCTATAACAATCACCTAAGGATTAAACATCCATTGCACATACATTTCTAGCATTTTCTAAAGTTTTTGAGATCAAGAGGAAGGTTTAGCCAAAAGGGTTGGAGCAAGGAGCAAAGGAAAAGATCCAAGTCTCTTTTGTATGAGTTTCATTGTTTATATTCCTTGTTGCGGATTGTTTACATTGTGTCAAGCTAAATCTCCCATTCTAGGATGTAATTTCAAGTGCGTGAACCCTTGATTTTGAACTTAAATTCCTGAGTAAGAGATAGGGGCATTCCATTCAAGATCTTAATTAATCTCTGTTGATGTTCTATTTTAGTTCTTGTGACCTTAATGCTTTCTATTTGGTGGCCATAGATAAGAGGATATTTAGAATGTTTTACTAACTTGGGAGAGAGATTTAACAGTTGGATAATCAAGTTATAATCCAAGATGGACCAATGGACCAAAAGGTAGCTGGTTTTAATAGGAGGTTGCACGTGAAAAATAGAATGTACTACATTAGTTATTTTTCGGTGCACCTCGAGAGAGGATATTTGAAACTTGACTAATAGGTGTTAAGATAACCAAGGAGGGAGTTTTAATGGCAAGTGTTATAAACTACAAAACACAAGATAGATAGTTAAGACCAGAATTAAAGGGGGATCACATGATACTTTACTATCCTAGAAGCTTGATCAATATAGTCTTCAAAACAATTTTCTGTTGTTTTTAATTTTATTTCTATTTAACAATCATCATTTAAATTGCAGCCTTGATAAAATTGATACTAGTAGTAAGGTGGGCTTTGAGATTATTACTCATAATCTGTTGGTAGAGTACGACATTTGGTTATTTATTACTTGCGACACTATATACTTGCAGTACATGCCCAACAAGTTTTTGGCACCGTTGCCGGGGGACGACAAGCAATAATCTTAAAACCAGCTGAACTTGGTTAAATTTTAATCAAGGGAATTTTCTTTTTATTTTCTTTCTTTTCTGTTATTCTTGTATTTATTGGATACACTTGATCTTGGTTTGTTTTGCTTGTGATCTTTTAGCTGTGAATGAATATAGACCCAACGGAGTTGAGTGATCTTGATTTGGCTAAAGCACTTAGGCAAATTCAATTAGAGGTCAAAGGGCACACATTTCATATGACTAAAAGTGGCATATCCGTTGTTGGCCATGAGGGAGAATTACCACTCCGAGATTTCTTTAAGCCCCTGCTGAACAACAATTATTCCTACATTGCTAGAAGTCCCATCAATGCCATCACTTTTAAGTTGAAGCCATCCTTCATCACAATGGTGCAGCAGCAACATTTTGGTGGTTTGGCCATTGAAGATCCAATGACTCATTTGAACTCTTTCATAGAAATTTGTGACATAGTAAAAATGAATGGTGTCATAGAGATTCAATTGAGGCCAAGGTTGTTTGCTTTTTCTCTAAGGGACAAGGCAAAATCATGGTTGCAAACTCTTCTACCTGGTAGTATCGCTACTTGGGAAAAGATGGGGCAAATATTTCTGCAAAAATATTTTACTCCAGTAAAAGTCCATCAACTTCGGGGTGAAATAAGCTCATTTAAGCAATCATATTTTGAATCTCTCTATGAAGCTTGGGAGAGATTTAAATATCTATTAAGAAGATGCCCTCAGCATGACTATCATCCATGGCTCCAAATCCAAATGTTTTATAGTGGTTTAACTCCACCTACTTGAGCCTTGGTAGATTTAGCAGTTTGTGGATCATGAATGGGAAAGTCTACCACGGAAGCCACCCAGCTCATTGAAGACATGGCCGCAAACGCATATGGCAATGGGACTGAACGAGGCTCAACAAAAAAGGAGTTCATGAGATGCATGAAATCACAACTCTTTAAGCCCAACTAGTAGTAATGAAATGAACGCATGGGATGAGAAGATTGGAAATGGCCAATTTCAACCGCAACAAACTCAATTGATCTTAGCTGAAGCAAACAGAGCTTCTCTTTCTGAGGAAACGTCAATTGAACCTCTAAGCATGATCAATTGCTTCAGTAATTGCCAAAGGTAGCAACAAGGGAATCAAATCCCCAAATACTATCATCCAGGAATCAAGAATCATGAAAATTTCTCCTATGCAAACAACAAAAATTTTCAGCAAGCTCAAATCAGTTTTGTTCCACATCAAAGCTTGCATGAAAAGAAGCCATCATTGGAGGAGAAAATGGATGAGGTGATGAATATGCAAGCCTGGTACTTCAAAGAATTAATTGGAATGATTGATAAGAATGATAACAGAGTTTCTAGGCTGAAAATTCAAATGGGAAACATGAATGCAACTGTGAAGAATCTTGAGACTCAAGTGGGACAACTGGCCCAAGCATTCAGCAACTAGCAACAAAGATCTTTGCCAGGTGACACACAAGTGAATTCTAAAGAAAGCTGCGAGGCCATATTCACAAGAAGTGGCAAAGAAATCCAAGGCCCATCCCTACCAACCATTTCTTCCATGCCAGCTAAAGAATCCAATGAAGAAGAGCCTATTCCTGCCAAGCCAATTGAGACAACTTAACATGAAGGAGAAGAGATATAGTTTACTTGGAATCACTATTCAAGGCAACAAGAAGCTTGAACCTCCTCCATTGCCTTTTCCATAGCAGTTCTACAAAAAAACAAATAGATGAATAGTTTGCCAAGTTCCTGGACACGTTCAAAAAGATTTACATCAACATTCCATTTACTAAAGTGTCGTAGCAAATGCAAAATTATGTAAGATTCATGAAAGAAATCATGCCCAAGTTCAAGCTAGATGAGCATGAAATTGTGAGGCTCATGGAGGAGTGTAGTGCAATAATACAAAGGAAGTTACCTCAAAAACTAAAAAGATTTGGGGAGTTTTACTATTCCTTGCACTATAGGCAAGATAATAGTTGAGAAAGCTCTATGTGATTTAGGGGCTAGCATAAATTTAATGCCATTATCAGTATACTAGAGGTTGGGCCTATCAAAAATCAAGCCAACAACTATTACTCTTCAATTAACAGATCATTCACTCACTCATCCAAAGGGGAACGTTGGAGATGTATTGATTACGGTAGATAAATTTAGCTTCCCTGTTAATCTCGTGGTATTGGACATGGAAGAAGATAATGAAGTTCCATTGATCATGGGGAGACCATTCTTAGCCATTGGACAGACCTTATTAATGTTTCAAAAGGAGAACCCACCCTACAAGTTAATAAAGACCAAGTTGTCTTCAACATATACCAATCTATGAGGCATTATATTGAGGAGCAAGAATGCAAGCAAGTCATGATGATACAAGCTGGAACCTAGTTAGTGGTAGAAGAATTGGAATTTGAAGTTGCTGCAGTCACAAAAGCTAAAAGGGATAAAGGGAAAACATTATAGGTAAATTCGAAACTTAGCCATATAACTGATAAATCAATTGATGGGTTTCAGGATCAAAGAATTCCCTTAAAGTAGTCAAACCACCCATTATTGAAACATAAATAGCCATCGGATATAGTCAAGAAGGAATTGTGCAAAGCCAAAGTGTTTGTAAGGATCGAAAAATTGGGCTTTGATTAATGAGTATCCACATCGAGCAAATGATATTAAACATAGCGCTTGGTCAGAGGCAACCCACCGAACTTTAAATGTTCTATTTATTTCCTTTTATTTTTATCATGTTTTGCATTTTAATTCGTTGGGAGAGTGTTAATTTAATTCCATTTCAAAAAAAAAAAAAACCACATGAACCTCTTTACCGCAATAACCATCGAAATGAATTGGTTATCGCGGTGACCAGCATAACTTAAAATTGGAAATTGCGTTATCGTGGTAACATGATCATGAAAATTCTAGAAAACGTTTGGTAACTAATTACCACGATAACTAGGGAGTGAAGTTTTAGAACATCAAGTTACCGTGGTAACAGTCAGTTCAAATAGCACACTACTACGGTAGGCTACTATGGTAGTGGCGCAAACAATCATTTTTATTTTTGGTGGAAAAAACATTACCATGGTAATGCCGTGAAGTTAAAGGAAAACCACCCATTCTTCACTCATTTCATGCTCGTGATTCCAGTTTGAAGCTCCAAATTCCCTTCTAATCCTCTGGTTTTGTGCTCATCATCACTTCTTGTGAGTTTATTTCCTTGTTTGGTTTGACTTTATTCATTGTATTTGAAAGTTTTATTGTTTTTGAATGTTTATTTGAATAGTTCTTGTGTTCTTTCACATTTTGAATGATTAGTTTTGCTTTGTGAGTGTTTGTTTGAATGGTTTTTGGCTTTATTGTGTTGAATGCCACGTTCTTGAATGAATGATAGTGGGTTTAATTTCTTTTGGATAACATCTTACCATGTTCATGCTTAAATTACCTTTGGAAATCATCTTTATGCATTGAGCATGCCACATTATTCCATTTGTTCTATCATGATAATTTGAATTACTATGGATACCACTATTCCATTGGGACTCATTTATTTGTGAGTTGCATCCCTATTTGCCTCTGTAAGTTCATTCTATGCATGAAGCATGTTGATTGATTGACTTCATTTCATTCGCATAGTTTAAGCCATTTGGATGCTATTGTTCTCACAAATTATTCAGTTTTAAATGTGTTGGTGCTAATCTCTATGATTAGATGCATGTTGTCTACTGAAACTTGATTGCAGGGCCCCAAGAACTAAAAATATAGCATCCAAACTATGCCACACATTGCAAGCTGTTGCGCCAGAAGATCAAGCACGATTTAAGTCTGCCGAGGCGAAAATGAGATATACATATCTCGGAGACACAAGATATATTATCCCTGAGAGAGGGATAATGTTCATGGCTGAGGAATGCCATTTGGGCATTGATTCTATGGTAGTTGTATGATATTGGGAATAAATGGTACATGCTCCAAAAGTGCCTATGGTGTTTATTGTGCAAGAATTTTATGCCAATGCAGCTAAGCGAGATGGCACCAAGGTGTGGGTGCGTGGCATGTGGGTTTCATTTGATTCAACCACGATCAATGAGGTTTATGGACTACCATAGGACACCTTGGATGAATATTATGAGCAACTACAGGAGAAGTTTTGACCAAAAGATGTGCTCAAAACCCTTTGCATTGATGATGCCTCTTGGCAATGCACAATGAGAGGCCAGTTAGCATGGCCAAGACCTCTTTCACCACCATAGCCAAGGTATGGGTCTATTTCGTTTGTGCTAATCTTTTACCATCTCTGGCAATCAATAAGGTTCCTTTGGAGCTCGCTATGCCAAATAACTTGGCTAAGACCTCGTTCACCACCATAGCCAAGGTATGACTTTATCTCATTTGTGCTAATCATTTACCATCTTTGGCAATCAATAGGGTTCCTCTGGATTGAGTTGTGCTAGTATATTGCATCGTGAAGGGCCTCTCTATCAATATTGGGTCAATCATCTCTAGCTCTATCAGGACAACCATAAACAAAACCAACTCTGGTCTACCACACCCCACACTCATCACTGAGTTATGTAGGAAGGCGGGTGTGACTTGGCTCAACAATGAACCAACTCTCAAGATGAATGATAATATATTTGTGAAGATGCTTACATTTACTCCTGTGAAGAGGAGGAGGGCAAAGCCTACAACATCTACATCTGCTAAGCCCACACCAGCTGCTGCCCCTACTCTTGCTTCCTCCTCATCAAAAGCTCATGCTAATCTCCATGGATTAGCTAATCTTCACTGTCTCTTATTTATCACCCATCTAAAGCTTTTAAGCATGTACCTCTTCCACCTTGTTTGGTGCCTTATTTGGATAGCACTCTAGCGCCACCTATTGGAGACGAGGAGGATGACGACAATGAAGACGAACATGATGGTGCTCCTCATCCAGTGGCAAGATTTGATCATTTTTTAGAGGCAAGTTTCTTTGGAGACAACGCAGACTAGTGATCTATTTTTGTTTTCTTTCGGAAAGAATTTTCTGTTTATTATGCTACAAAACTTAAAACCTTTTTAAAACTAATACTTGGATGATCTAACTATTAAATAATTTAGGTTTATCCCTTAATGGATGATGTATGTGATGATCTTGCTATTTGTTTCTTCTATGCATATCTGAAAGCAAGTATATGTATGGGTAGTTGTGAATCAATCAGTGTGATACCTCCTTGTTTTGGTATGACATGTCGGAATTGTGCTCCTGAAGACAAAGTACAATTTAAGTTAGGGGTGCTCATTGAAGAAAATCTTCTTAAGTTTAAGTAAATTTCTTTTAATTTTTGTATTACATTGTTCATAAAATTGCATATTTATAGGCATTTCACAAATTATTTTTCTTTGAAACTTGTTTGGGCATTCAACATTAGGCCATGAACATACATTTAATACCTACAATTTTAGTGTTGTAATACCCGAAATTTGAGTTTAAAAAAAAATTACTGTTCAAATATACGGTTACTATTTACAAATACGATCACTATTTTGTCGGCAGACAAAATAAGGTTCGGTGGTTACTATAGCTACAGTAACAGGCACTGTAGCTATAGTAACAAACTATTTGTAACTGTGTGATTTCGTTTTTTTCTGCCAGAAAAATCTATATAAACCCCCCCTCATTCTGAAAATTCATTCCAGCAAGAAAGAAAAAATTTCTTTGCTTACTCTCTTCTCTTCTCTTGTTCTTTAACTGTTTTAGACAACAAATATAGTAGTAGGAAGGGGAAAACCCCAGTTTCTGTATAGCAATAGTGAAGATCTACTGTTGGGTACCTCTTTTGAAGCAATTGGAGGGTTTTTCTGATCAAAGCAGGTATAATCACTCTGCTGTAGTCTTTATTTAAGATTGGAGATGTCGTTGTTCATTTCAGTACGCATACGTAGTTCACTGTTCATATATACGGTACTGTTCATTGTTACTATTTAACACTCTTCATATATACGGTATTGTTCATACGGTATTATTAATGAACATCGATTAAATCACATTTTCGAAACGTAGATCCTGAAGATTGTTGGTCAAAGACTCGAAACAAGTTGAGATAATACTGCAAGGATTCAGAGAAATACTATGAGGTAGAAGTGATTACTATACTCTCTAGTATTATTTGAATTTTAATGCTAAATATGTGATGTTTACATTGTTTGAATGCCTAGAAGTATGCAAGAATATAGATTTAATGATTTTCCTTTCTTTTTAATTTATATTATTTATGACCAAGAGAGTATGCTCTGTAGTTGCGTCTTGTACGATTTTCTACATCAGAAATCGACAGTCATTGTTTTCATTTATGAAAAT
>JAJIYU010016885.1:0-11926 GCA_030144865.1 Tinospora cordifolia | reverse complement strand
AAGGTCCAATACCACTATGCCAGATTTTGAATTGCAGCTTGAGAAGAGACCCCTAACTTTACTGCACGTCCTGAGGAGAATCACCTCTAGCAGGTTTGTTGACTTAGAAACCTAGGTGTTCAACTCCCGGGATGACAGTATCCAGGAAAGTAGGCTCTTTGGAGCTAGGTTTAGGCTCAGCGAGAATGTCCCTCATTTGTGATCTTAATTTTTCTTTATGCTGTTTCGTCTCGATTCTAAATATTTCTTCAAGTTTTAAGCCTTTTTCATCATAAACCTGAATCAAGAAACAAGAAGGGCGATGAGAATTCTAGCAAAATGGATCACTGAATGAAACAAATGTGTTCACCCAATAAATGGGCATTATGATCTTACAGCTTTCTCTGCTGGTGCAAGACTATTCCACAAAGCATCAACTGCTTCACCAAGCTCCTTTTTCCTTCCCCAATAAAGGGACCTCAACTTTGTATACTGCTCCTTAAAGAAGAGGTTGTAACCGCTTTTGCTGGATTTCAAATCAGCAGCATCAGATTTTCTCACTTTGAGTCTTTTCTGCTGACGCCGGGAGTCTATGCCAGAATGTTCTGGCAATTGTCCGGTTGGTTGCCCCTGCCGCCAAACTGCACCTTTCAGCTTCTCGTTTCCTACGTTGACAGTTACAACGTAACCGTCATCGATGACGTCTTCAATGACCCCAACAACTGTAGAACCCTTCAGAAATGAAGTGGAAGCGGAAGCTGCAAGAGAAGGCTAAATGAAAGCTCTGTTTTTTAATAATAAAAATAATCACAATTAATTATAGAAATATATTCAAGTCCAAAAACAAAAAAAAATTGAAAAGAAAAGAAAGAAACAAAGGGATTCTGGAATTTGTAAGGCTAAAAATAAACCTTCAAGTTCAGGTTGTACATGATCAGGAATTGGAGCAGGCTCTTCCGCAGCAGCTGAAGCAAAAAAAAAGGGGTAACTTAGCAATAACATCCAGTACTAGCAGGGTAAATTTAGTGAAAAGAGTAAAATCACACACCATTTGATATCAATTCCTCTAGATCAGCTCCGAAAAAGTAAACTTGCTCAAAATTAGCAAGTAACATACTGTAATATTTCTGGAGAATGAAAGAGAAAATCTTTGTTGATGGGGGCAAGTCCAACGCAAGAGCAACTTCCTTTAACCTCTGCTCCCTGGTAACCTGCAATGACTTGGCCAAGCAAATTTCAGTGAGGCATAAGACTTAACTTAGAAGAAAGTAAAACAAAATGAAAAAAATAATATCAATAAAGTCCATTCTAATTTTATAATTATCAATCATCCCTTCTCATCACCTTATCAATGCCACCCCTTTGGGTGACTTCCACAAAGAGGTGATGCAAGTTGAGGTCCTTTCGCCCTATGACAGGCACCCTGTTATAACAACAAACAACCCAAATTAAGGATAGCTACAAAATAATAAGCACAAATTAATATTTAGGTGAAACAAGTACTTTGAAAGGACAAGAAAGTGATGCTTTTACAACTAATCAACAAAAACTGTTTCTTGAGAAACTAAAAATCAGCAAATATGACGAGGAACAAAAGAAACAAGCCAATAAATTCTTGTCAAGACAATCATTTTTCGGCTAGGATATGTTCAAATGAAGTCATTATGAGAAAAAAATAGAAGAATAAGGTGATAATTTTACATAGTTAAAGTAAAATTTTTAGTCAAATAATCTCAAATATATATTAATAATGAAAAATAGCAATTAATCAAATGATTAAATTTCGTAATCTCATCTCTTACTTCTTCAAATCCAAAGAAGGGCCTGTCATTACACAACTTAAAGGTTACTCCATTGTGATCCGAGTTATGGATGTGAGTCCAAAATCTGTCGTCTTGCAAGGGAAAGGTAAGGTTGCTTGCATCAACCCTTTCCCTTGACCTTTCAATTAAAGGAGGCTCGTGCACTACATTCACCATAATAGCTCTCCTCATGTTCTTCTTCTCATCTCTCTCTCTCTCTCTCTCTCTCTCTCTCCCTGTCCTCCTCTCCCCGTGTCACCCCCTCCCTTCTCCCCCCCTCTTTTCCTCCTCTTCTTGTGAGATTGTGTTGCTTAGAAGAAATTGAATGTGTTTATATAGAAATTGGCGTACTCCTTGGCTAAATGTAAAATTACAAAATAGCCCCTCTCTCTTTTGTCTATTGAATTTAAACCTACATAAAGGAAATTAGACTGAAAAAAAAATGTTTATTTTCTTAAAAATTAATGTAGTGGCTGCATCTTTCCTCAAATCTAAAATAGGACATATTATCACGGCTAGCAAATCTTGCAAAGATGTTAGTTATCTTTATATATAGCAAAGAAGTAAATATACAAACTTTACTTTCTTAAAGTTATGGTTGGTAACATAAATACAAGATCTAAAATTAGTAGATGTTAGAAAAAAAAAATCTTTTGGAGATGTTAATTGTCTTCACATATAGAAAGAAATAAATGTGCAAGCTTTTCATCATTAAGGTATTGTTTGGCTACATCTATCCAAGTCTAAACATAGTACAGCTACAATTGAGGAATCTGTTTGGTAAATTTACTATGGACTAGATAATAGTGGTAAAAAGAAGAGGGCTTTTTCATGAATAGCGAGGTCCAAAAAGAAGTGCATCGCACGCCAAGTGAATGTAACATGGTGTGCAGGTACCTTATTGTTTTATTTTACGTTTTATTAAAAAAGAATAAAATTAATATTGACCTTAGCAGCTAGTTATCAAACTAGGGGTTAATAATAATCCAACCCTACCATAATATTAATATATTAACCTTTACATTGACTAATATTAGGGTTGGACTAATAATAACCCCTAATATTTAATGACTTTATATTGCTTGGTCATGTAAGTACATGTATTTCTATATAAAACAATACAATTTTTTCCTAGCAATACGCTATCACAAGAAGAGGTGGTAGGTGGGAGAGACAACATGTTGCTTAAAAAAGAGAACTTGGGCAAGTTAAGAATCCCTAGACCCATCACCTTGTTTTGTAGAAGAACAAAACAACTCAAACATATAGAAATACAAAGATGCACAAACTCTATTGGATTTAGGATCAACTCACATTGTATCTAAATCAATGAGTAGGGTTGTCTTGGGATTTGGTCTGTCGAATTGTCATACAGGTCTATATAAAAAATCTATATACCTCATGGCTAGCGTAAAATTACTAGATACCCTAAGAGTTATTATTTTAACATGCAAACTGCATAGTGAGCCTTATATATTGTTCCAACCCTTACCATGGTAGTAATATATTAACCTTTCTATTCGCTAATTATATGATAGGGTTGGATTAATAACAACCTTAATATTTTAGTAATTTTACATTACTTGGCTATGTGGTACATGGATTTCTATATAAACCAGTACAATATCTTTCTAGCAATATTCTCTTATAAGAAGAGGGGGAAAGAGTTTATTGCTAGAAAAGTCGTACAAGTTTATATAGAAATCTACATTCCCCATGGCTAAATAATATAAAACTTCTAAATATCCTTAGGGTTAATATTCAATCTAAGGATTACATATTAGCCCTTATGTTGGTTAATATTATGACAGGGGTTGGATTAATATTAACTCATAGTTAAATATATTAGCCTTAGAGTTAATATTTCAACCCAAGAAGTTAGTAATAACTCTTCAGGTTAATATTTCAACCATAGGGATTATTATTATTATTAGACCTGAGTTTAATATATCAACTCCCGTAATCGATATTGATTCCTTTCCTTGCATGGCATGCAATAGAATCGATTTTAATTTCTATTTGCAGGGATAATTAGCAATACCTATACTCCTTTTAGACCTTATATTTATGTGGCCAACCAAAATCTTAACAAAGGAAAGCTCCTAACACATTTGCTTCTTGTAATATATAGAGATAATTAACATCTTTGTCATCTCTAGTTACAACTTCTTAAAAAAAAGTTTTATAATTTTAGATGTTTAACTTTGACTACAAGAATGGTTCCACATTATAACTTTTGTAATATTTTGAATAGAGTTCTACGCCTGCCTTACGTAATCTCACATGCAAGGTCCATTGTTTCTAGGAATGAAAAATGTTAACATTTTCCAATAAATAAGAACATCATTTTCAGTAATGGTCTTCAATTTCTCTCAAGTTTCGTTATCCATGTTTACTACTAATTATGCTCCTAGTCGTTCCCGATGCATTTGATTACTAATCAATGTTTTCTCCACAGTTTTATTCCTTTAATTTTTTTTGGATTTTCAACTTCTTTCCAAATTTTTCCCTCTTGAACTTATGTCAAAACTTTCACATCGTGTAGCTTCCCTAGCTTAGATGAGGTGTTTTGAATACAGCAAAATGGTTCTATACATACACTTTCATGTAAACATTCTATAAAACTAATCAAAGTTTTTGATATTTAAACAATCCATATATGATTCAAGTCTTTTTAAATTTAGAAAAAGAAAAAGAGGACACATCTAATCTGAAAATGATGAAATTCCAAAAGCGTTGATAACCATTTGTAAGTTAGATGACAAAATAAATGCCACAAACAAGAAATGATGTTGGCACTGCACACAACAATTTCGTGGCACATTAATCATAAACATAGAAGAAATTAAAAAGGCAACTTATTTAGAATTACTAACAATTATTGTTTGGATAAAATAGTTTTTAATAACATTTTTGATAATGTAAAGGGGCTCGTCGAAAGCCATTACTATTTTTATGCATTGCAAACTAGATCGGTTACATGCACAAAAATTGTAATGGTGATAACTCGACAACAAAGTACTTGGTAGTTGGCAACGTGAGTTATAACTTGCAATGCATGTCGATCATTTGTTGAGATTTAAGTTATATGATAAATTAATACGTGTAATTTCTTACAAGGAATTAGTTAACAAAGGGTTACAATCTCATTGAAGCTAGGAACTTGGTTTGAAACGAAAGATGTGTTAGCTTGACTCAAATATATGTTAATGATATCTTGTATCCAGTTTAAGACCCCTACCTATCAACTATAGCTTTCATAGTTTCATGATTATCTGAAAGAATATAGTCCTCAAGTTTGGAGAAGTTTTGGATTTATGTCTCATTGTTAATATCTACACATTCTGTATTGAGAATTGACATGTTAAGTTTGTTTTTGTGTCTCCCTTTTGTCTCTCCATGTGCAAGATGATCTTGCACATGAGCAGGAGCGTTAATGATGAACTTGATACACATTATTCAACTAGGAATTTTAGCCCAAGTAGTCATCTAACTATCTCCACCTAATATGAAGACAACTCAAGATTAATTTACCTCAGACGTATAGGAATACCAACTATGGTTTCAAATTCAAAGGATTTCGGTACCATTTATCTTAAAATACAGTAGAGACTTTTTTAATTAACCTAATGGACACAAAAATATTCCATTGTGAGTCCAAGAGCAGGAAATGAATGCATAAGCATGAACAATACAATTATCTATTATAAGCAAAGGAATCATTTATGTTTGAGTTTTGGATCTCACCTTGGGAAAATGCGGTGTAACGATTCCTGATACGAATAATTTACATTGAATCTACCTAAGAGAGTATGTCCGTATAGGAGTTTACGAGAACCTCAAAGTTTTGAATTAAAATTTGGTGATTAGGAGTATTTCATTTAAAGGAGATTTAAAAGTTAATGAGAGAAAAAAAGGGTAGAGGGGCATGATTAGTTTTCAAGCAATTATGTGGAACATTTGCAATGATCCACCACAATGTTTCATTGTCTTGGTCATAAAAACAATAAATGGTGAACCATACACCTTTTCATGTTACATCTATTATGTTAGAACAACTTTTTTCCTTTGTGTACTACAAAAAAGTCATATGCCTAGTTTCCAACTATGACCTTTAGCTATTTTAGCTGTTGCAATTAATTGAGAGAGATCAGCAAAATTTGATGAAATACAATTAAAAGATAGCAACAACTACCTTTAAGTTGGGTAAGAACTTTGACGATGTTAAGATACTTATTTGTACCTTAAACATCATCGACTCTTAGCATAAATGGAGGTCTTCACAAATAAATGCAATTTGGAAGACAAACAATAATGAAGGATTAGATGAAGATAGTACATATGAAAACCCATAACAAGAATTTGTCGGAGTTCTAATTTAAGAACCATTTAAGTAGATTGATGTAGTAACTAAAATGGTTCCTAATGGCGCCCAAATTTATCTTACCTAGATTTGACAATTTGCATGATCATTTTGTACGAGGGGACATAAAAAATTAAGACGACTTTTGTTCATTACAAATATTCTTGCTCATTCTCTTACAAGAGCATTGGACTACATAAAATGGGGAAATAGCTAATGATTATTATGCTTGCAACTTCCTGTTTTGTGCTAATTAATATAAATATCCCCATCATTCTAGACTCTTTAAATGTCTACACATGGAAACCTTTTAATGGCTATTTTTCACCTTGACTGTTTCCAAAGCCTTAACCAATGAACTTAACCACCAATGGTCAAATATGATGAAACATTTCAGTTCAATCTCACCTCAATTTCGGAAATTGGCATAGTTTGGGTGTCATTCCTTAATTTTCATTCATGGACGTCCTACATGGAGTACTAAGTAGCTCTTGTCATTTGAGAGAGGACTTGACATGGTGAGGGGTGGTTTTAGTTCAACTAAAAATTCTTTTGGTGATATCCTAGCACTTTTCCAATTATATCCTTCTTTATTCAAGGCCCCCCTCCCATTTTTTTTATGATGGGGAATGAATCCCTATACCTAATCATTCTATTTGCTCTAGAGCTCTTCCAAAAGTACTCCTTGGGTTCTTCTCTTTTCTTCTATCAAATTGAAATTTTTGTAATTTCCTGTTACAAAGCTTAAGGCTATATCTAGCTAGAAGACTTAAGACGTAAGGGAATTGAACACATTCTTAAGGATCACAAGTTGTGAACAACGATGCCACTATGGTTGGGAGGAAGTACATATCTCATTATCAACCAAATACCACTCATGGATATTCTCGTTCAAACCACTGTCTTATAAAGTTTAGAGACCAATGCTATCAAGGTGGCTCCTGGCATAACCATATTCCATTAGAAGGTTACTGCACAAGTGCATATTCAAGGCGATAGGCCAAAGAAACTAATGATTCCCCACTTCATATGTGGATTTCCCACTTGCAAGGCTATGAAACTTGTTTAGTAGTTGATGCTTTGCACACCCGAATGAACTCTTTTTTATAATTTTTAACTCCAGAATTATTACAATGTTTTTCAATTATTATTAATCGTTACTTCTCTTTATTCGATGTTGAAGACTTTAATTTCCATAAATAACCATTTCACAACTTTACTATGCTTTTTATTGGGACAAAAAGGTAAGGGAATGAGAGGAGCAACAACAGAGAAGTAAGCCTATCAAGGAAAGTTGTTTACCAATGAACACATTTTTCGGCTGGCTTAAAAGCACTAGTTTTATTGTCCAAAGTCCAAACTTTTACGTAAAGCAGCACTTTGGAATTACGATATTCCCTCCTTAAAAATGTCGCATATTTATGGAGTCGAAGTGTTTAATAATGAATTCCATTTCAAAAACAAGTAAAAAACTTAATATGTAAAGTTTAATTGTTAATGTAACCTTGTAGTTGCTTTGTAGTCTTATTATGTTTTCTTGGACTCGGACAAGGGCTTTGCACCTCATGCACGAGAAGTGAAAGTCCTTCATCTCTCCTTGGGTGCCTAAACTAGACAAAATGGGACCGAAACGAGTAGCCCCTTCAAGCATTTTGATTGTGGGTGGCTTAAAACAATAGAAACCTCGGATAAAATTCCCATCCGTGACCTAATCCATGGAGCTAAGATCAAAAAGATATATAGAAAACACAAGCGTTTCCAATACTCTACCAATCAACTGATTTAGTTCCACTTAATCGCCCTTTCATGGCTGCAAATCTTTCCAACTAAGGAATGATTGCTTCAACACTTTAAAGAGACAAAATCCCCTTACAGTAAATATTAAGTAAATCATGGATATAATTTGTTGCTTCCTTTGTTCCAACGTACATTGCCGTAAAAAAGGAATCTTAATATAGCACATTGCCAAGACGAGGACACTCATTTAAAGTTTCTCCAATGAAGACCAATATGACAAGGCCATACCATACCAGATAAAGAGAATTTCATTCAAGTTCCCTCATAAAAGGGAATATGCTCATTTTATTATTTGACATTAGAGAGTGAACATCATTTTCAGTCAGGTCTCTTGCATTTCAAGGTAGAAAAGATGGAAAAGAAAAACATAAAGAGCTAATGCTCAAGATGCAGGATAATTGAAGAAGGAAATTGCCATGGATTGGATCTTTCTTGACAAAACTTCACATCGGAGGCTAACTCCTTTCCAAGATGCCAAGTCAGCTAACACTCTGGAAATTCTTGCCCAAGGCTACTTGGAACACTCCTGTTCTTGACCTTCTTTTTTACTTAATATATTTTGCACCTCTATTCAAGCTTGTCTGAGCTAGATGACAGTTACAAACTACACAGAAGGCTAAGAAGTCTAGAGGATATCTTCTCTAGAATAAGAGCAGAAATTGATATACGCGGCATGCCCATGAAATATCCAAATAAAGAACGCTTGATCATACAAAAGTTTGAAAAAAAAATTCAAATTTTACAATGCTCAATAATATGTTAAATCAAGAAGTAATAACTAATCATATTTTCCAATTCAGTAATGACCAGCCAAAAGTAACTAAAAACATGGAAAACTGCCACCAAAAGGTATGATCTAATTAAGTAACTCCCAAAAACATATTCTGCCACCTATATAAGCCTATAAGTTTTGTAAAATTACACTATACATTTTGTCTTTAACTCATCAATCCTTTGAAACTACTTCAAAATGGATAAAAGATAAAACAGAAAATGGCATTGCTTATATAACAGAAAGTATCCTACACATGCTTCATTAATTGAATTCATACAATTTTTGATGAAAAGATTTTGTCAGGAAGTCTCCACCAGAAATAATCAAACTGTCAAATAAAAAGGGATAAAGTAGATAATTATGATCTTACGAGAATCTGGCACCCATCTTATCATGGAATTTTTGCAGACTTTCCAAGAAGAGATGCGGATCAGCAATGACAGCATTGTACCTTTCCTGGACATCTTGGCTTGGTTGGTGGCTTGAAGATTTTGCTTCCATTTCTGCTGCTTGTGCAAAGCAATAGCTTCTGCATAAAACAAAGTCATTTTAGCTTGCTGAAATGTGAAAAAGCTTGCATGCTATTATTTATACGCAAAGCATTAGGTCATGAGAAAAATAAGCAAAAAAGGATTGAAAAAAATAATAATAGAAATGCCCGAGCCCCAAGAAGGAAATGTAAGTAGTTTGTAAGCAAAGGATTTCTGTTATGAGTGGAACATGCAAGCAAGATGGATATAAAATGAAAATGTAATACAAAATGTACTCGTACATTATGCAAATCAAGTTAATCATTGTTAGAACAAAAAGAGAATATAGACTTCAAGCAATAGTACTGACAGAAAACAAAAAGAACCTATAGAAATGGAGAGATCAATTCAAGCTAAATAATTTACAAGCAAAGAAAGCAATACAATAGGGCAACATGAAGAAAAAAAAAACAAGTGAAAAAAAAAATCTTGAGGAAGAAGAACCATAAGAAAGATGGATTTACTAATAACAACACAAAATGCACAATACTCAAAGCAACATCAACTTACGGAAACTAGAAAACGATGCAATATATTAGGGGAACTAGGAGTGGTCACCCTATCAACCAAGAGCAACCTGAGTCACCTCTTACACTTGAATTGCATAAAAGCTCATTAATAAAATAACATGGGAGAAAACATTACATAAATTATAGTTGTAGTACTAAATAACTGTAACTTCATAATTGTATTCATGACTTAAAACCAACTTATGAAATGAGAATTTAGAACGAACATGTTAAACGAGATTAAGTGGGCCTAAACCAACTGAAGCTATTGGTTTGAATCGGCTTGAGTTTGGGGTTTTATTAGAATGGATTAGTTTAGGATTTTTCCAACTTGAACTTGATTCTGTTGGGTTAGTATTTGACTAAAACTCAAACAAACCCAAGCCATGAACTCCCTTAGCAGGATCTAAATGACACAACTGCTATTACCAACCAAACAATGCATATCAACTAATTCTTAATGAAATTTTGACATAAACTTTTGGATCTCCACCTCTATCTGTATAACTTTTGAGTCAAGTGGTCTATGGCACGGTATCAAGCCATTAAATTTGCAAGAGATCTTGGGTTCAAGTCTCCTTTTGACATTTAACATGCATAAGACAGAGGACAATGAGGAAGAGTGATAACAGAAGCTAACACTTCCTCTCACATGTAAACCCATCTTGCATTAGAACATACACACAAACAAATAATGATAATTAAAATAAAATAAATGTAAAACATTTAACAACCAATAAAATGAAAACGGGGATAACAACCAATAGCTCAGAAACCGTTAAAAACAAAGACAGAGATAGAATGAACTCCAAAACAAAAGTAAATCACTGGAGTTGGAACACGCATGCAAGGTATTTACAGCCCAGAGAAGCACTAACAAAGAAAAACCCAACAGGAACAAGAAATTCCAAAGGAGGAAGAAGAACCAGTTAATATATTAGAATACCATGTAATACATTCAAAACCAGAGGACTACCGGTACTAATCCATGAAGCAAAAATAAATTAATAAATCCAACAGAGGAAAATACAACCCAATGTTAAAGAAACATCGATAGAAGTATACAAAAAAAAAAGGGTGAGGGCGGGCGGGCCAGAGAGTCCCTATTTGCAAAGCTACAAGAAATCTATCTGAGCAATGACAAAGAAAACCCATTGAAATGGAGAAATTCTAAGAGAGCTGCAAGAACCCATTAACATGCAATGCAACAGTTAACATGAAACACATTTGAAAACAGAGGATAACTGGAAATTATGAAATCCCAGCAAATGAAGAACAATCCATTAAGACAGAAAACAAAAAATATGTAGATACATCATAAGCCGGAGAGTCCAAGACAATCCACAAAAAAACCATACGGACCCATCATAAATTCAAAGAGTATTACCTCAAAAACTCAAAAGGGTAAGAAGAGGAGCTAAAAGAGGTCCACAAAAAAGCTAAAAACAAGAAGCAGAAAGCTGTGAGATAGCAAGAAGAACAAAACTCTCAGACGACAACGAAAACCAGAGAGCAAACTCAAAAAAAATACTCAGCTCGTAAAGCTTCCTCCAAGCATGAAAGGGATAATTTTATAGGCAAATTAGAGAGCCATTCCTTCTGAGCTGTCCACACAGAGTACGCAGAACTTCCACCGCTGCTCTGCTTCTTTCCTCCTCAGGCGCGCGAAAGGAGAACAGAAGTTTCCTGTACCAATTGAAACAGAGGATTTAATTTTCCTTCTACGTCAAACATTTGTGCTCAGGTGCCACGTGGGATTAACTGTACTGACTTATCAAAAGCATGCATATAAGGAAGGAGGTTGGTGGCTTTAAAAATAAATAAATAAATTTCTAGTCATAAAATGTTTTACATGCTATAATAATAATCATTAATGGCAAAATTAGTAAAGTAAAATCTCAATAAGATTTTATTGTACAATCTTATTTAGATTCTCCATAAATTTATTTCTAATTATAATTTTCTTAATATACATTATAGTAATTAAGAAAATTAATTATTAATAAGATTGCAAATATTTATTATTTAATTATTTTTAACAGATCACACAAATTCAACAAAGCTAATATTGTAACAAAGTAAGTTTCGATATTTTAATATATTATTGTTATTATTTTTGAATGGTTCAAAAAACGTTTAATTATTATATTTGGTTACCAATTCTACAAAAA
>JAJIYU010016884.1:0-11959 GCA_030144865.1 Tinospora cordifolia | reverse complement strand
GTTTTAATGATTCCAATCATTCTGATATCGTCCCATCACATGAGGTTTGCAAAGATGGCTTAACAGCGGTTGGACGAACTCATCTTGGTCAGAGAGTTTCGTCAGGCCGCTGTGCCGGGCGGGCCGCCCTTGACTCTGGGAAGGGGTCCCGACACCTGTGCACCAATGTCCCATCGACAACCGGCCCAACTCTGTAGTACTCCTTTGAATTTGCATCATTTAAAATCAATCTCAATTCTATCCATACAGTGGCCTAATCTCAAATGTCACTCTCCCTACTCAGTTTTGATCGACCCGAACTATTTCGGACAATCGGTCAAACCTGATCAACTCTGGTCAACTCTAGTCAATGTGGCCATCCTAGTCACTTTTGGTCAATTTGTGCCCAAATTGGGTCAACATAGGCCATTCAGGTCAAGATTGGGTCAAAAGGGTCAAAATCCTCAATCACCATCACTTAGTTACATCTTTAGTGTTTTGACTGAGATATCACGAATTGTGTTCTCGAATTCGATGTGACAGGCAGTGACTGTTTGCCTAATTTGACCCACTTATCCATATAAGAATGCTCTAAACTTTTTTAGAAGTAATATAGACGTACTTAGAAATCTTTCCACCAAATTTCAGCTCAATCCACTGAGATTTGGCCATTTAGGTTAATCTCAGAATTTTTAGTTGAATCTCAGGAACTTCTGGGTTCACACTTCGTAGCAGTAAATTTTTTAAATTTCCTGTGATCAATCTAACTATTGGATTTATGTAAAAGTTTTCAGATTTGATCTATTCTTCCCGAAAAGGTACCAAAATTTTATTTCACAATTTTTGGACACCATGTACTAGGGTTTTTAGGTGTACTAACAAAGACTGTGAAAATCCCGTATACCCTGTGATAGGCAGTCACTTAGTGGATTAGTTAACCTACTTCCCAAATTTAGAGTGCCCTGAAATTCGGTACATATACTATTGATGTATCTAGGGACCTCTTCACCAAATTTCAGCTCAAATTGCCTTCATTTGGTTTGTCAACTAATCCCTTACTTTTCTATTTATGTAACAGGTTATTCTATGATTCAATCCCCTATGGTTTTTGAGTGCCTAGCTACTCTAATTTCCATCACTAATCCAAGGCTATTCCTTGCTGTTTTTGCAAAAGTTTAGATCCTGGAATCTTGATTGATTAAGTCTTACTCAAAACAGTAAGCAACCCAAATCATATTTGTTCTCAAACATTACACCAAAACATGGTATGCATAAGGATGTTTTGGAAATTTTTTTAAGTCCATTACACCTAACTAACAAGTCATGTTTCCAAGCATACAAAATTTAAACCACGGAGGCTTTTGGTTCGAGGCTTTTACTCTTTTGTAGTCCCAAGTATGGGGTTCGAAACGCCTCTGGTCTTGGTCCAATCGGACAACTTTAAGTACCCCAAATACTACCTTCAATCTGGTCTCAAAGTTAGTTTTTCTGCAAAAACTGTTAAAACAGTTAGTCAGATAGCTACTTCATAGCCTTATAAAATAGGTTTGAGGCTTGGACACGAAAGTACACGAAATAATGAAGGAGAAGAGGGGTAGTGGCAGATAATACAAGTCAAGGAGAAACACTCATCAGCTCAGGGTAGTGGCAGATCATAAAATGCTCCGTCTCCCATGTATCCTGCTCAGCACCATGGAACTGCCAGTGCACCCGTACCATCGGTATCTCCTTATTGCGCAACCTCTTCATAGCTTGATCTATAATGGCCACAGGCATCTCATTAAATGTACAGTACTCTCATAGCTCAATATGCCTCCAATCAATAACATGCGAGTGATCGGGGTGATATTTCCTCAACATAGAAACATGGAATACATTATGCACACCTGATAGCTATAGCGGTAAGGCTAGTCGATAGGCAACGGGGCCTATCCTCTCAAAGATCTCAAAAAGTCCAATAAATATTGGTGTGAGCTTCCTTGAAATCCCAAATCGTGTTTGCCCCTTGCAAGGCGAAATGCGGAGGAGGTCATGGTCACCAACATCAAACTCAAGGGCCCTTCTTCGATTATCTGCATAACTCTTCTGTCGGTTCTGAGCGGCCTTCATATTCTGCATAATCCTCTGTATCTTCTCATTCTACTCCTGTATGAAGGCAGGGCCTAAGACTGTTCTATCACCTGTCTCGGCCCAACAGGCGGGGGACCTGCATGGTCGACCATATAGTGCCTCAAAGGGCGCCATCCCAATGCTTGACTAATAGCTGTTATTATAAGCAAACTCACATAGAGCCAAGTGATCCTCCCAGCAACCACTAAAATGCAAAATGTAAGACCGTAGTATATCCTCAAGAATCTGAATCACTCGCTCAGACTGGCCATCATTCTGTGGATAGAATGTTGTACTAAGGTTCACTCTCGTCCCCAACTGAATCTACAATGCCTGCTAAAATTGGGACGTGAACCTTGTGTCTCTATCAGACACAATGGATAGGGGAACCCCATGGAGCCTCACAATCTCCCTTATATAGAATCGGCTCAATCGCTCCATTGAATCCTTGGTATGCAGAGGAAAAAAGTAGGTAGACTTCGTCAAACGGTCCACAACTACGCAAAAAGCGCCATGTCCCCTCTGTATACGGGGTAGTCTTGTAACGAAGTCCATAGTGATGTGTTCTCACTTCCACTCTGGTATAGACAAGGGCTGTAAGGATCCACCAGGTCTCTGGTGCTCAGTCTTAACCTACTGGCATGTGTCACATCTCTGAATGAAGATTGTTATGTCCTGTTTCATCTCGGGCCACCAATATGTGCGTCTAGCATCCTGTTACATCTTATTGGCACCCGGATGAATAACATATCTAGATTGGTGTAACTCCTCAAGCACACTACGTCTCAGGCTAGCATTGTCTGGTACCCATAGCTGTCCCCTGAACCTTAGTGCACCTTGTGAATCCAGTGACCACTCTCCTCGAGAAGCGTCATCCGCCCAAGCCCTGAACATATCATAGTCGGTATCACGAGGCTGTCCCTCCGTGATCTCCTGAACCTAAACTGGCTGGGATGTAATATGTGCATTGAATCCAGCCTCAGTTGATGACTCATGGGTCTCAGGATCGAAGCAAAATCTAGCATCATCCACTCATGGGACATATGTCTCGCCATATATGCCGTCTCGACCCATTTCCTACTCAAAGCGTCAGCCACTACAAGCCTTCGCTAGGTGGTACTCAATAGAAAAATCATAATCCTTCAATAGTTCCATCCATCGTCTCTGCCTCATTTTTAGATCCTTCTGTGAGAACAAATACCTGATGTTCTTATGATCTGAGTAGAGCGTAAAACGCTCGCCATAAAGATAATGTCGCCAGATCTTAAGTGCAAGTACTACTGCTGCGAACTCTAGGTCGTGTATAGGGTAGTTCCTCTCATGATCCTTCAACTGTCGAAAAACAAAAGCTACTACCCAGTCATCCTGCATTAATACATAGCCCAAGCCTATCTGTGATGCATTAGTATATATGGTCAGCTCTCGGTCGGGCTCTGGCAACACTAGTATTAGAGCCGATGTCAATCTTTGCTTAAGTTCAAGAAAGACTTTCTCACACCTATCATTCCATACAAAAGGAGTATCTTTCTTGTTTAGCTTCGTTATTGGAGCTGCAATCCTCGAGAAGTTATGGATGAAACGACGATAATAGCCTACTAAACCTAATAAGTTGCGGATCTCTGTCACTGTGGTGGGTCTTAACCAATTGATAATTGCCTCAACCTTAGAGGGGTCCATAGAGATACCCTTCGCTCTAATCATGTGACCCAAAAATTGGACCTCTGATAGCCAAAACTCCCACTTGTTGAACTTAGCATATAATCTATGCTCTCTCAAAGTTTGTAGTGCGATCCTCAGGTGCTTGGTATGCTCCTCATGGGACCTTGAATAGATCAAAATGTCATCGATAAAATTAAAAAAGATTAAATTAAGATTTAATAACTCTACGTACTAGGGCGATGATAAGTTGCATAGCATCATCATCGGTGTCCCACCCAAGCTGGCTGCGATAGCTAATTGATCTATCGAACTATGAATCACTTAGGACCTCTCTCCTTAGATCATGGTCTCGAAAGGTAACCAACCCTTGGATGTAACCCCCAAATTCGCTTTCGGACCATATGGAGACACCGAGAATAGAACTATTGCAGTCTTCAAAACTTGAAGGATTGACCAAATAAAGTGTTTGAAATGCCCTAATGCAATGAAAGTATTTTCATGTTGTGTATTTTGGTTTGTTTAATACTACTGATGAGTATGGATGATCTACTAGGCTCTCGAGCTCACCCCATTATTTTTATTATTGGTGATCATTGACACTGCATGAGTAGACTAGCCATGCGAGGCCGTCATTTTGGTTGAGACCTCACTAGGAGGTTGTTACAGTTTTTGGTTTAATGTTTTATCATTTTATTGTAAATAATTTGAATTGTACATGTGCCTTCCATCTTTTAAACCGTCTTACATGTAAATTTCGATATATATCAAACTTGGCCATAGGCCTTATTGTATCTCTTTCTGAATTGTGGTTTCATATTGAATTTCTAAGTATTTTGAATTGCTGCATACATTTTCTTAATGAATCTCATTTTACTGATAAAACTTGCATTTTAAAGAACACTATGTATTTAAATTGATTTTCTAACTTATTTGAAAGAAAGATTTTAAAGCACGAAATGAGGAGAAAGAGAGAGAGAGAGAGAGAGAGAGAGAGAGAGAGAGAGAGAGAGAGAAAGAAGGAAATAAGTAGCTTCTGACTCCAACGAATGATTTGAGTCTAGTGTCTTTTGCCGAATGGGCACGCCATCTCCGCAGGCGGCCTCGATGACTTGTTACAGAATGAGGATCGGGAGCCAGGGTGTTACAATTTCCTCCATGTTGCTTGAGATAAAAGGATGGCAGTAATGAAGAAAGGAAATCTCTTGAAAATCTTGTTTTTGAAGAAAACAATAAGCATCATATTTAATTAAAAAAAGTATAATAAAAAAAAGTATAGTGGAATTAGTGGTGTGTAGGAGCACATTTTAAAAATAAAAATAAGCCTAGAGAAATGAAAGTTGAAGTTGGAGACCAATTTCTTGTATGGCCCGTGATTGAATCAATCTCTTCTTTCACTTATTGATATTTTCAAAACTAGTTATAATCCGCGGAAGGAAATGTGGGATTTTCAAACTACAAGTGTGATTGTCATCCAAGATGAAGAAATCTTGAAAATTATAAATATCATATGGCGTTAATGGTGACATACCAAGGCACTCATAGTAAAAAAGTTTTATTTAAGAGTACCACTAGCCAAAAATACTCCCAGAAGAAGAAGTTCACAAAATATAACCCTTAGTGTTCCCACAACTTTTGGAGCAAAATCTGACGGTTTCAAGGGCGCGCGATTCCCACTTCTGTCAAAAGTTTGGGCACGAGAAAATGAATTGCAAAAAATTTAAAGATTCAAAAATGAAAAAAGAAGAAAAATTTCTCAAAGCTTTTGTTTTCTTTGAATTCCATCTTGTTGATGTGCCTTTTAATTCCTAGTCGCTTGACATTGGTGCCAGTATCAATTATAGCCAATTCCTCATAGGAATTGACAAGCAGCCAAAAATTAAATGGAGAGATTCTTGTGAACATCGAAAAGGAGTCAAAGTAAAAGCCGAATGCATTGGAGCAGCCAGATTATCTTTGTCTTGGGGAACATTTTGGAGTTGGATAACATGGTACATATTCCTTGTGTTAGGCAAAACATGATATTTTATCTCTTCTGGATAGGGCTGGTTATACTTTCCATTTTGGTGATGGAAAAGTATTTTTGTTTGGCCATAATTCTTGTATTAATTAGTTTTGGCACTCTATCTGATGGCTTATGCATAACTGATTTGCATCTCAATCCCAATGTTCGTTAATTTTCATCTCTTATGCTTCATGTCAATAATATCATTCGTTCAAAACATAGTAGAACATAAAAAAAATCCTCCATCTTGTGGCACGGATGTCTTAGACACATCTTTAGACTAATGATAGAGAAACCGATCATCAAGAACGGCACATTAAATATGACCTTGATTATTTTTATTTTGGGATTTGCATTGCTTGCATTAAAAGCAAGCTCGCTGCTAGGGCTAGGAAGGGCAAGATTGATAGAAGTAAAGAAGTTCTAGAACTAATTCATATTGACATTTGTTGACCACTTGCACCTGCAGCACTTGGTGGATATAATTATTGAGCTTATTCGTGAAGAGGTTGAATCTTTGGGTGCCTTCAAGATTTTTAAATTGTTGTAGAACTTCAGAAGGCAATAAATAAATAAAGGTAGTAAGGTCAAATTGAGGTGGAGAATATTATGGTCAATATGATGAAACTGGGCAAAATCGTGGACCATTTGCTAGATTCCTATGAGAATGAAGATATGATGTGTAACACATTTTGCTCGACACATTATAACAAAATGTAGTTGGAGAAAAGAGAAATCGTATGTAGTTTTATATGATACATTGTAAGCTTATTGACTCTATGTTGCTAGATTTCATATGAGGTGAAGCTTTTAAAACTACAACATATATTCTAAATCAAGTTCTTAGAAGTTCAATTCCCAAAATTCTATATGAATCGTGGGCAAGTAAGAAGCCAAGTCTATTGTCACTTTCATGTTTGGGGCTATAACGTAGAATTTTGATATTATAATCATCAATTAAGGATACTTGGCCAAAAAACCATTAATTAGTGGTTATTCCACCGGCTCAAAAAATTCTAGGCCTTTTTACCCTTCTCATAATACTAAAACCTTTAATCTGCTTGTTGTAATATTCCAAAATTTCCAAGTTAATAATTACCCAAAATGGTTATAATTATGTGTCAAATAACCTTGGTCAACAAATGTTGACTATTATAAAGAACTGAACCACTTAACCACTCTTACATAGATACGATAAACTTCGAAAAATTATTTCGAAGACAAAACGATCGAATTAGACACAACAAACTTGGTGTCAAAATGCTCAGGACGCCAAGCAGACTTCAAAATAAATGAATAAATAAAGGTAAACGAAATAATAATAACAATAATAAGAATACATAATCAAAATAAAAATAATAATATTAATAAATGATAAATAATATAAAAATATAATTAAATAATTAATTATTAATAGTGTCATGAATAATAAAGTTGATTATTTAAATTATTTTTATTAATTAAACTCTATTTTAATAATGATAGTAGTCTTCAATCACCACCATTAATTAAAGATGACTTTAAAATACATGAATAATATTTTTTTAACCACCACTACTATCATCTTTAATTAATTAAAGATGATAGTGTCATTGTTAATTAATTAAAGATGACATTAAAATACATGAATAATAATCTTCAACCATACCACTATTATTTTTAATTAATTAAAAGATAATAGTGTCACTTTTTATTAATTAAAGATAACTTTAAAATACATGAATAATATTCTTCAAACTGTCACCATTAATATTTACAATTGCTTACAAACAAGCATGCATGACCCTCCTTACCTCTCCATTATTCTAACTTAGCCCCTACCATACCCTAAACACTAGCTTCAATGATCAAAAGTTTACTATAAATAAAGAGTGTCTTCCCCCATTCTCCAAATAACAAATTGAAGTATTCGAAGTGTGCTTGAGAGGAAAGGAAAATAAGGAGAGTTTGGAGGGAAACGTAGCTGAAATTGAGTTATAAATTCTCTCTTTAGTCTCTTTAAAGTTCTATTTGTATTCCTTTTATTTCATGTAACGTTTTAATTATATTATAGCTTAAAAAGACAACTCTAGTTTAGGTAAGTTTTTGAAGATCATAGAATGCCTAAAAAGGTCCAAATCCTTTACCATCAAAGAATGGTCAAAATAAGATTTTTAATGCCTTGGGAACCACAAAATTCTGACAACCTTAAACTCCGAATCAAGGCTAAAATTATTGCCCAACATTAGTTAGGAAATACTAACTTTCACACCGTTTTTGGAATGGTATAGGTATGATTCAAGGAAACTGTCACTACCATATCGAACTTTGCAATGTATTATAGAATAAACTCAAGAATGACCCCAATCAGACACTTGGAGCCTCCAAATTGACCTTCCAAAAATTGTTGTGCAAAAATAGGATAGATTCACAAACCAGCATTTTCATGTGTGTTTTTGTTCAAACATGGGCTTAGTTGAGAAAAATGATCATTGTCACGTTGTTGTTCATCACGACTACTACAAGATAGACCCAAGAATTACATAAAATGGAGTCATAAAACTCAAGTTATGACCTCTTAAAGTTTTGTATACCATAGATGTAATTCATAAATTAGGCCTTAAACAACCCACGTCAAAGTTCATGAACTATTTTGAACCTAAAAACACTTTGGAGGTTATTTTGAATCTATAGCCAAGTTTAAGAGTTAAATTGAATGTCAACTAAGACTCGAGTAAATTTATAGGAATCTCAGAGGACCAGCACCTTCACGAGCATCAAGCAATATATTCCAACTCACACATCTTTTAATCGTATTTGCTTACATATTATATATAAAATGGCCTAGGTGGTAGTAGAATGCACCCTTTATTGATTGCATGATTAAATGCTTATAATTGCATTGATTATGTGAATAATGAGAAAATGATTTGAATGTATATTGTTTATTATGATCATATGCACATAACTATGATAAATTTAGAACATATACATGATGTTGTTCGTGCATGGAATGATATGCATATAAATTTACTAGATAAGTATAGCCTATGAGGATATGTCATTATAGAATCTAATCACGGTAAAGATATGATTAAATAAATATTACATATCACACTCATATGCATGAGGGTATGAAGGATCTATCTTTTAGAGAATTATCATTTAATATGCATGAATATGTTAGTGATCAAATACAAGATCACTCTTAACAAGATAACAACACACTAGGAGGGGTTGATTACCCTAAGGACAATTAACAGTGGTTCTCTTGTTAACGTCTCGATTAAGAAAAGGGTGTGTGATCACACTTAAGAAACTTGATCATGCCTCACATATCTTCCAAGTCTATAGACTATTGGACATATAGATGAATAGCTTGGACACCAGTGACATTCCTATGGGATTCACTTAACCAGAGGTATGAGAATCATCTTAGGGTTGGCCACCCTACCTTGACCGATTAAAAATGATCTATTGTTTGTATTGCCCAATGTATAGAAGTAATTGATTATATGATGTGCTTGCTATTTTGTTAGATTGTCTGTGACTTAGAATGATCTAAAGGTTTCATACCCATCGCCTTCTACTTTTCAAATGTAGGAAATCAGTGTACCAACTGAGGGACATATGTTAAAACTTACTATTTTTTTCTTGATTTTTGTGCCTTAAGATGTTGCTTAAACTTTAGTATGTACAAGATCATGAATGTAATGATTAAAGACTATTTGATTAATGAATGAACTTTGATGTAGAATACTTTTGACACACCATTACTACATTATGTTTCTGTTGTTAATACTCATAATACTAATGATATACAAAAACAAGTTTTAAAACTAATAAACTAGTAGGATAAAGTAACGACCCAAATAATAGTAACACCCTAGAATATGTAGAAAATTATTTTAATAGTTTTGAGACAGAAATTACAAGTTTAAGTTGATAGTAGGTAAATCTTATCCCAAGTAAAGTTAAACATTAAACAGGAATTAGGCTATCCTCCTCTACAAAGACGTGATTTTTTAAGCAAACTCAGTCTGGCCACCCTGACTGGAGATTGTCCCACCAACTTGAATAAGTAAGCAAAGACAAAGAACAAGGTTTTAAATAAATCAACTATTTTTTTTAATATATCTACCCAAAAAGGTTTTCCACTCTCACATGTATATATATGTATAAGAAAATGATTTTACATGGTTTTTTTGGATAATTTTATGAGTTTAAGATAAGATATAAGATTAAGAGACAAACTGAAAATGGGGGGCTACAATTGTGCTATCTATTTTGAGAATGAATTTTATAATAGAAGTTCAAAACCTTGAAATATTTTCTTCAATGAAGAAAATATTATCATGACAAGCCCCTTTATGGGAGCTCCACTAATTCCATTGCCACAAGCTCACAAGCTGTTTGTTAAAAATGTTCTAACCATCCTAAAGTTGCACTAACACTCGCTAGAGCCTGAAAACATTATTGTAAATGATACCACAAATGATGTCCCCTTATAAAGATAAAAAAAGGACTTGAAAACCAACTACGCTAATGATTATGTCACATATTTGCATGAATATGAATATGATTTTGACATGCCCAATAATCTTGTGGCATTTTATAAGGTTATCAGTGGTCCTAATTCCTTTAGTTGGATACTTGCTATGGAAGAAGAAATAACGTCTATAATGGTGTATGGAAATTGGTTTACTTCTTATACGGTTGCACAACTATTGAATGTAAATGGATTTACAAAACTAAAAGGGACTTTAGAGACTAGGTAAAAAGATGAAAAGTGGGCTTCTATCCAAAGATTTTAAGCAAAGAGAATGTATTAATTTTAAAGTAACCTTCTCACCCATTTCTATCAAAGGTTCCCTATGTATTTTTCTCTTCCTTCTAAGTTTTAGACCACAACCACCAGCATCATCCACCAGCCAAAGCTTTACCTTCACCACACATCAATCACTCAACTCGTCCTTCTCAAGTTTAGGCTTTTAGTTCTTCGGTGCACCCTCCATCTTCATCTTTTGCACCATCTTCTTCTATGCCTTTTAGTTCTAGGTATCTCCCCATCTTCGTCATCATCTTTTGTGTCATCTTCATCTTTAGTTCTGAGTTGAAGGGCCCAACCTGACAAACTCATCTGACTCAATCTGTCCTCAAGTTGGTCAGGATGGGCCCTCATATCACAAGAGGTTGGTTGGCACTTGACTTGACTCAACTTGGTTTGACTCCTAATGACACTACCAATTTACCTGAAATGAAATATATGTTGTCATGTCACTTTGATATGAAGGATCTTGGCAAGGCCCATTTTGTGTTAAGGATTGAGACTCTATGTGACAATCTAAAGACATTCTCGTTTTATCTCAAAAGACCTACGTGAATCTTGATTTACGTAGGTACAATATGCATTCATGTTCTCCTAGAAATACACTTAATGTGAAAGGTGACAAGTTGAATCAATCTTAGTGTCAACTCAAATGCTAAATGTTTCTTATGCCTCCATTATAGGTAGATTGATGTATGCTCAAGTTTTTATGTCTTGACGTTGCTTATGTTGTCGGTGTACTTGTAAGATACTTGAGTAATCCTAGAATTGAACATTGGAAGGTTGTGAAGAGTGTTTGATTTTGCAATATGCTTAAATGATAACAAGTCATTTAAGTTTTTTATGGCATGAGGAGTTGTTTCTTGGAGAAATGTGAAATAATGACTTAGAACTTCCTCAACTACAAAGGATGAGTATGTAACATGTTATGAAGCTTCACAATTGGTTTTGGAATTCTATCTTGAGTCTGGGTACAGTTGTTTCCATTCTAAGCTATTAATGATGTATTGTGATAATTCTACTACCGCTACATTCTCTCATAACATTAGGAGTTTTTCATGCTTCGAGCATATTAAGTATTTGTTTCATAGAAGAATGTACTTGAATCCATTAATTGTATAGAACACATTCCTACAAAGCTCATGGTTGCATATCTACTACCTGAAGGTTTGGTTATAGAATGTTTCAAGATTGTAATTCTAATTTTGGTCTTAGACTCTTATGAATCCTTTCATTGTTCTAAGTTAGTGGGAGTGTTGGATGTTGTATAAATATTATCGATTACAACTATGATGAAGGGATTCTATTTGTCATGTTTATAATATTTTTTCTTGTGCACATCTTATGGTTATTATATATATATATATATATATATATATATATATATATATGCCAAATGAGAC
>JAJIYU010016883.1:0-11953 GCA_030144865.1 Tinospora cordifolia | reverse complement strand
TTATTATTATTATTATTATTATTATTATTATTATTATTATTATTGTTATTATCATAGAATTATAAATAAAGATAAAAATGAGAATATGTTATATAAGGTATATGATTATGAAATTAAAATAAAGATAAAAAAGGAAAGAAGTTATATAAGGTACGTTGTTATAGAATTAAGTTATATAAGGTATGTTGTTATAGAATTAAGTTATATAAGGTATGTTGTTATGGAATTAAATTATATAAATTATGTAGTTATGGAATTAAATAAAAGGTAAAAATGAGAATAAGTTATATAAGGTATGTGGTTATGAAATCAAAATAAAGGTAAAAATGAGAATAAATTATATAAGGTTAGTGGCTAAGGAATTATTTATCTAAACTGGGTTAGAAAGGGAATTATAAAATCAGGCGGTGGATTTATTTGCAATCATGGTTTTTTTTCCTTTTGGTTCCCGATTTCTAGAAAATGCACGAAAGAAACGAAAGAAAGAAAGCGGAACAGAAGAAAGAGAAATCTAATTTTTCGATGGATTCGATGAATGGGTAAACCATTTTTTTCAATTCCTATTCTAAAAATACTAAGTAAGCCATGTATTATGATCCTAGGGGTCTAATTTTTACTGTAGGGGTATTTTATAGTAGTAACAAAAAATATAATATTCCCCCACTGTGAGTAAAACTCAATAAAAATTATACTAAAACACTTTTGGTGATATGTAGATCCCAGATATGTGGTTAAATTTCATTCGTTTGTCATGTACACACTAAAATAAATACTCAAAGTTGAACAATCTTTAGATTAGTTTTTGGGTATTTTAAACTCTAATAAAACTGTGATTGAAACCCATAGGAATGTGAAAATATATACCCATCGACACTAAATTCGTGAATTTTGGTTATCAATTGGATTTGTGGTAAATGTTTGAACAATTAGACTATTTATTGAAATTTGAAAAAATTAATAAAAATATAATTGGGAAGCCTATTTTTAATAGTTTCTGCTATAAAAATATATTATAGGAGTAGAAAAATAATCTCAAAGATTATTAAGCATATCTAGGTTATTGTGCACTAATACATGAGATCAAATGGATATATTGAGTTAAATATAAGTTGTACGTACGTTAGAAATGATTTATAAAATAAATTTAAATGAGTTAAATTTAATTTGATACATGTAAAATGATTTGTGATGATAGGATCTCATTGGTGCTATAGAGACAAATCGTTATTGGATATTAGGAACTGGTTGGACAGTAATTTAGTGAGTAATCTTTATTAATGGTATTATGTTTGACATTGATATTAGATTAAAATGCTTGATTTTATTTAAATAAAATGATATACTGCATTGCATGCTTATTTGAATTTCATGAAATGATTTTATGAAAAAATCTACATCCCTTCGGAGTATGACCAGGGATTCTCTTTCGAAGTATGACTAGGGACACCCCTTTGGAGTATGGCCAGGGTGACTAGGGTGAGAATTCACACATTGCATTATGCATATATGTTGTTTTTACTTCATTGGTAGGCGATTTGAAATTTGTTTTGCTTTGCATGTTTTATATATATGATAGTTGTATGATACCATAAATCAGATCATTCATTGAACTTGTTGTTTGCTTACTCTACTCTCAATCATTTTCTCCAGGTTCTGACAAGAAACAAAAAGGGAAGATGTGATATCATTTCTAATTCTTTTGAAGTTAATAGTATGTTGTAATTGTGATAATTAGATAGATTATTGGATTTGGAGATGTATATAGAATTATTATCATCTGGACGTAATGTCAAAACAAATTAGGGATTGTGTGGATGTATGGTTAATTTGATGAATGAATATGTATTTTATATTGATTGTGATCTATCAGGTGGTTTTAAATTTGGTGATATGTTATATTTTTAGAGGAAACTGTGTCAAATTTTCTAGGTAATTGGTTATTTGGTTAGGAAGGCTTATAGAGTTTTCTGACATGCCAGTGTTTTGACATGCTTGAGAATTCTGTGCCGGTCGTGACGTTACCTGAGAAGGGGTTGCGACATTAAGTGAACCATCTTTCTTTTTGATAAAAAGAATAGGGGCTCCCCATGGTGATGTGATTTTTCTAATGAACCCCTTTATTCTAATTCCCATAGTTGTTTATCTAACTCTACTAACTCTATGTGAGCCATTTGGTAAGGTGATATGGATACTGGTTTTACTCTCGGTACTAACTTAATTTCAAAATCAAATTCTCAAATGGGTGGTAATCCCGAAAGATCATAAACAAAATTCATTGGAAATTCACACACTATTGGTACTTCATTTTTGTCAACTCCTGGTACAGACTCTTTTTTGTCATTATCTATGAATTTCTCAATTTTGTTACCCTTAAACTGCATGTGTAAACTTCTACCACTGACTTGGGAAAATGAAAACTTGATCCTTGAATTTTGAGAATGGTTTGGTTTGGAAGGATAACATATACTCATTTCTTTTCACAATCTATTTGAGCCTTTAATTGGGTTAACCAGTCCATTCCTAGTATTACATCAAATTCTTCAATGTTTAAAACTAAGGGCTTTATAATAAAAGGTTCATTGCTCATTCTAAGCTTGCAATTAGAATAAAGTTGTGTGATTTCTACCATTGTCCCCACTGGTGTGGCTACTAACATCCTAGGGTTTAATGGTTCAACCTCTAATCTTAGATGTTGCACAATTGAAGGACTTATGAATGTGTGGGTGCACCCCGTTTTGAATAGCACACACACCCTTGAGTTAAATAAAGTAAATATAACTTGAACCATAGCTGGGGTGCTTTGCTCTTGAGTTATTACCTCATACACTTGCCCTTGTGCTTGTAAATTTTGGGGGTTGGGTTGCTTTTGTACCTTTGATGGAATTGGTGGGGCAATAGGGCGAGGTTGGGTGTAGTATTTAGCAATGTGCCCTGGTTGACTGCACTAATAGCACATCCTCATGTCTGCCTGAGGAAGTAAATTTTGCTTAAGCCCTTGATTTTTGACTAAGAAATTGGTCCTTGAGTTTCCTTAGCCTTTTTTCAAGTTGCGCTTAACGCTAGATTTTGTTGTTCGTGACCCCCTAACTTGTTCTGACCTTCTTGATGCCCTTCCTACAACCTTGGTTTGTAGCCGGGTGTTTGATAACTTTCCATATGTTCTCTTTGTTGAAATTTTCTTTGGTTTTTAGTTTCATGTCACAGTACCCTGTAACACCACGCTTCTCATGCCCTGGCCCATGTCATCTGACCATATCTTTCTTCGATATTTTTGGGCTAGCTAGGAGGCGGCCCATGTTATGTTTTCCTTTTTTCTTTTTGAATCTCACATCCATGAGATATCCTGTGCATATTAATCTATGTGCAAAATAATTCATAAAAATTTATGACGCCATGGAATAAAATAAATTCTTTATCATTTAATGGAAAAATTTGAGAGTAACAATTCAACCTTTATTACAATGAAATAAAATAAATAAATAGATTTGAACCCACATGCCCTATAATAAATTTAAATAAAAATTCTACATATTAAATGACTCCTATGTAGCCTTGATAATTAAATTCTTGAAATATTAAAAATAAGGGGTAAGTTAAAAGCCCAGTGACTTATCCCAAATATTTAATTCATTATTTTGACAAAATAAAACATGTGTAACAGCACTTACAAGGAATTAAATGATTCAACCAATTTATTGTTTCTATTGTCATTAAAGACCGAAAGGATACCCCCCAAGCATTTCCAATTCCCAGGGAAAGAACTACTATACTAAACTCAGACCCACAGAGTTGAGGTAGGATCAACTTTGAAACCTCTATTTTCTCACAACCCTTGATTGGAATGTTCACAAGGAACATTCGCCCCCGGGCCGGTACATGGATAATATCTTTATTTAATCTTATATTAAATGTACGAACGAGACATGTAAATAATTCAACATAATTTAAACAAACCAATATGGTAAAATTACATCATAATTCATGCACCGTTATAAACCTAATATGACATGTATATAAGATCAAAATAAAACACCCAAGCCTTATTTGAACTAAAATAATAAAGTAAAAATAGGGAATCATTTCACCTCAAGATTGCTTCCTTCTGACCCTTCTTTAGATCTTGCAAATCTTTCCCCCTTGCTTACACTAGATTTATGCAGCACTCCTTTGCCACAACTCCGCTAGCTATTTAGAATAGCTCAAGAAAGAAAAGAAAACACTAGGTGCCAAGACAGAGGCAGAGAGAGTAAGAAGAAACTCTATTCCGTTCTTGCTAAGATGAAAAAGAATGAAGGGGGAGAGAAGTTTATATAGGGTCTTTTGGGGGTAGATTCATAATTTTTTAAATAGAAAAATGTTCATTTCTATTATTTTTGGTGGCTCCCTAAAGTTATAATGCATTTTAGGGTTTCTAGGATTTTTTTTGTAATTTTTCTCATATTTTTTGTATTTTTTAAAATCGAATCATTTTATTTAATTTTATTTAACAAATTTCGCACAGATCTTCGGGGTATTACATTCTACTCCCCTTAAATAAATTTCATCTTCGAAATTTGTACTAGTTTTATTCGAGCGTCATTTAGTCAAACACTTCTAATGAAGAAGTCTTGGTTTGACAAATTTTTGAGAAGTTTGGAATGATTTTCCTACAAATTTCTTTGATATCTTCTATTGTTTTAGGAGCTACATAGGATACTTGATTATCTTCTTTAGCCAAAATTGAGTTTTTCCTAAGTGCTTTTAAGATAATCCTTAAGTGTTTCATAGGTTTAGTTGCCTAACTAGTCAAGACAGTGTTGAATTACTTGGTTTATTGGATCCGTATATGCTACCAGGGTATCTTAGTTTAGAAGTGTGGATAATGATTCTTAATGGTCATCTTGCATGTATCTAACTCTCAGATTCCTACCTTGTGATATCTAAGATCTTTCCTCGTAATGTGAATGGCTTTTTTCAATTGATCGAATAAATTATCTGTGCTAGGTGGAGGATGCTTATCCTTTACTATTGTATGATTTGGTTTCCCATATGAAGGGATAGCTATGGGGTCAGTTCAAAGAAATGAACTTTGATCCTGAATTATATTGATAAGTAGTTTGGAAATATACTTTTGTAACACTATAAATTTCTCAAAATTGGTATTTTGTTCAATCATTTCGTCAAAATTTGGGTATTACAACCAACTATCCTTTCTAAAGTACATTTGGACCTAATAACATTTCTAAGTTACTGCTACTATTTCTATAGTGGGTCTTGTTCTTCAAGGATGTTAGCAACCGCGAACACTCTAGCCTGGTTCTGCCCACGACCCTGGTTCTGGTTTTGCCCTTGGTTGTTGTTCTGTCAAGGCAATTGTTGTTGAGGACGCATATTCTGTCTTCTTCCCTGGTTATGTTGTTGTTGTAGGGCCTGCACTTTAGCAGGACAAAACCTCGCCAGATGTCCTCGTTGGTTGCAATAATAACATAGTCATTGTTGTTTTGCTTGCTCTTTTCGTTCTACTTTGTTTGGGCTTGCTTGTTATAGGGCTTGGGGTGCCCTGATTCTACCATTTTGTTGGTTGAAATTTTGTCTCTTCAGAGGACCCTGTTCTTTGCCACCTCTTGGCCTCTTGTTCCTATTTCTTAACTTCTGTTCGAAATTTAGTTCCTGTTCTAAGGTCAATGCCCTGTCTATGACTTCTTTATATGTCTACGGGCATGCTATCTTTATTAACTTCCGAATCTCAATCTTGAGACCCTGAGTGAAGCAGTTGACCTTCTTCTTTTCTTCACTAATCAATTCAAGTGAGAACTTGGCCAATTCAATAAATTTGGCCTCATATTCGGCCACTGTCATATCCCTCCGGTTCAGCCTAACGGAGTCCTCTTGTATCTTCGTCAGTGTCATATCCCTCCTTCTTCGTCAGTGTTGCTTTGGAGAAGAACTTCTCGTAAAAATATCTCCCTGAATTTTGCCCAATTCATCCTGCTAACATTGATGTTCAGGTCTGCCTTTACTATCCGCCACCAGCTTCTAGTTGGTCTCTTGAATTGATCGGTAGCCAATGCCACCCTACTAGGACCTGTTACTCTCAATACATCAAGGTGTTCTTCTAATTCCTAGTACCAATGGTCAGCTGTTAAGCTATTAGTATTACCATCAAATTGTGATGGTTGAAGCTTCTTTAATTCTATCAACATTTTTTATGCTCACTGTCTTCCAGATTCTCATGCACCTCCTGACGAGCTAGAACCTCGGGCATTGGTACTGGCATCAGCTGCTACTCCAAGATAGTTTCCTGGACCTGTAGCTGCGGTGCCACCTGAGGCATCATCTGAGGTAGGGCCCTCATGATCTGTTCCATGACCCTCCTTGTGACCTCTGTTAGCATATTTTTCATCTGGTTCTCAGCCACGTTATTCGGTACTTCTTACCCTCGAGAGTCAGTCTCGTTAGATGTTGTAACCCTGGTAACGTATCTTCTAGGTCCGACCATTTATCTACAAATCAAGTTGTTTTAGAATTGATTCTCACGATTTTACCTTGTTTGTATTATTATGACTCTAGATTCAGGTTTCTAGGTTCTTGATTTGTTTAGTGGCCTAATAGTTTATTCTTCTAAGTTCTTTTGTTTTTGGGTACTGGATTTGGTATTATACATGCATATTCAAGCAGTAAGATCATCATATATTCAATCATTCAATAATGCAAGTTCATGCTTAGCATAGCAAAATTCTAGGCTTCCGCTTATGCTTCTGGGTTTGAGTGTCCCATACCACCCTTGCCCATCGACATAGACTTCCACTCAGAAGTTTCACTACACCCAATAACTTTTGGAAATGTCTTGATTTCTATGGCTTCCCAAGCTCCACTATATTTGACTGTCCCATACCAGCCAAGCATAGGGAAATAAGTTCGTCCAAGGCCATCGATCATTCAACAAACATGGTCTATCATTCTCCAAGTCCAAGATTCCTCCATACCCTTGAATTCTTGTAACACCTCAACCCCCAAGAAACAAGTTTAAGCTCATCCACAAGGTAGGTTGGGTCCAATGTTACATTTACAAGTACACAACTTGTATCACATATCATTATCTCAAGTCTTATTACTTTTCAATAAGCACACAACCCAAATAATTTAACTTTAATTTATAAAACTATTACAAGAGAAATAAAAAAAAACTTCAATCATTATTTATTAAATAAAATAAAGGGATAAATGCTTGAAATTCAAATAATAAAAATGGAGTACATAACTCAAAATAAAATTCAGCTGAAGGCTTAATAAATCAAAAGTGGGCAACATGCCCTTACATTAGAAAAAGATTCTAATCATTCATGGTTTTCATATTTAATTCCCTGAAAAATATTAAATAGAGGGGTGAACACATAACCCAGTAGATCATTCATCAAACTACTAATTTACTAATTCAAATCAAAAGTACATCCAAATTAAATCACTTAGAAACATTAAGTGTTTCAAACAATATCTTGTTAGAGTTGTATATTTGACCAAAAGGGATTTTAAACTCTTGATGTTCTTCATTAAAATACTCCTATTCTGGGATGATATGATAATTTATCTTGTCACATTCCATTGGAAATAAAGATAATATGTCCACATTCCAAGTATCTTAAAACACATCCACATTTAGTGATGTTACTTATATACACTAAGTATATGCAAAAAATACTCATAGCATCACTTAGACTACTATGTTGGTACGTGCTTCTTATCTTCATTTTCTCATATTTAAATTCAAATAACCATGATATTAAATCATAAGAGTTGATATCAGAATTTAAATAATCAAGAAAACAGGGAAAACATACATTGTATGCTTGAAAACTCAAAAAATAAGCATAAACATGGAATCTAAGCATGTTATGCTATCAAATATGAATTAAAATATGAACATGCTAAACTGAAAATAAAAATTGATCAAACATGCTTCAAACTAAAATATAAACATGCTGAAAACTAAAAACAAATATGCATGAATATACTAAAGACTTGAACTAGCAAAGTAGGAGTTCTAGAAATCCCCTCCACCTTAGTAGTGGCTTTTTTTTTTTCAAAAATTCAGCAAAGTTTACCAATGTCTAGCACTTTCAAACACCAGCAAAAATCACTTCAAACCACTCTCTAAAATACTGAAATCAGAACTTTTCACACAAGTGAGAAAAAATTAGTGAGAAGGAGTGCCAAGAAGAGGGCAAGAACAAACAAAGAGAGAAATGTCAACTCTTTGCTTTGGGATGAGAAGAATGTGAACAACTAGGGGGGTTTATAGGGATTTTCAAGAGCACCATGGGGACGGTTTGGACATCACACACAATGGGAATCTTTTCATATACAATGAGGACGTTTTGCATTGATTTGGGCAAGTGAATATCATGGTTTGGGCAAGTGAGCTCATGGTTGGGCAAGTGGGACCATTAAGTTTTTCAATCCAAGTGTGAGCAAAATCTTTGAACCTTATTTGTTTTTTTTATGTGTGTGAACACAAATAAAGGTTTAGAATACATTCTAATCTCTCTTGGATGTCTTCTATCAGTTGGATTTCATGCTTATAGCATCTTTCTTATTTGGTTCCTTTGCTTGGTCATCGCACATGCATGCATGAGAAACACTCTTATTTTGGCATCACATGCAGCATGAGGTAACTTTTATTTTTCTAATTTTTCCTTTGTTTGTTCGTTAAATCTAAGTGAAGGAATCTTTTTACATCTCTTTAAATCAGCCACTCTCCACTAAACTTCTATTCTTGGACTTGGTGTATAATATTACACCTAGTGGCACACATGATCATTCTCAAACTTTCCTATGGGACATTTTTTGTGTGAAGAGCATGGTGTACATGATAATTGTTTGGGTGTACATGAGATCATTTTTCATGGTTTCTAAACACTAGGAAATGTCTCATGGAGTTGGGTAGGGTGTGGGTGTACATGATCATGGCGTTCTATGTATCCATGTGACTTGCACATGCTTTAGGGGTATATGCTTATGTCATGCTAACATCATCACTATTTATGGGTCGACGAAAATTTTTAAAAAATTAATATCTCATTATTCACAAGGAATTATGGTCTTTATACTATAATTTTGGAATCACATGAAAAAAATTAAGAATTTCAATATATGGTTTGACCAAATTAGTTTTCATTTACGTTCCTTATTTAGAACCCATTGAAGGCAATATGAAATAAAAATCTAAATCTTGGCCAATTGTCTTAATTTTTGGATATGACGTTTATTTTGTTAGTTCAGGTCATCCCTTTTCGTTTCAAGTTATTTTGATTCCCTGAAGTACCCTAAATGCCAATTCTTTCTAATTTGAACCCCTGAAAGGCGTTTGACAAATAAAAACCCTAATCTTGACCAATTGTTTTAATTTTTGGATATTTTGTCCAATTAGTTGGTTCATGTCACTTTACTTCATTTCAAGTTGTTGTAAGTCCCTAAGGGTCACCAAATGAGACTTTTGAAAACCCACCACATTTAGCCCTGAAATGAGCTCGATTTTATTTTGCACCTAATTTCACTGAATTGATCTTGAATTTCATTTAATTAAATACAACGTTTTCAGGGTATTACAATTCCTATGCGTCCCATACCATATAGAAACTAGAGATGTAGGATCGTCTCGATCTCTTGTCCTATTATGCAAGTATTTCATTTCCATATGTTTTCAGTCTCTAGTCTATTTCCTAATGTTTTATTCACGATTCACTGTGCCACCCAAGATTCCACCTAAGGAGTCTTTCCTAGACCTGGTGTTCAAGTCTTGGTTGAAAAGTTCCTTTATCGAACCGTCAACCTTTATCTACTTGCGATACCAGCCTTGGTATCTCCTTTGAATTATAGTAAGTTCCTCGCCCTTAATTACCACATCCTAGTTTCCTTTCATTGAAAAGTGTGTTCTTCAACTCCAACTACTTGTATGAGCTAGTGGGACAACTTCAAAATCGGACGGCGAGATCGAAGTTTACTTAGCAACCGTGTTTTTTAGAATGGGATAACCCGTCTCCCTTTCAATGTTTAGCTTTACTCGGAACAAGGCTTACCCATTATCAGTGTAATACCCAAAATTCGAGTAAAAAACTTTACTATTCAAATATACGGTACTGTAGCGTATGTACTGTAGCAGGTACTGTTTTGTCGACAGACAAAATAACTTTCGGCGGTTATTGTAGCTACAGTAACGGGCACTGTAGCTACAGTAACACACTATTCACTACTATTTAATTTTGTCATTTTGTGCCAAAAAAATCTATATAAACCCCCTCTCCTTCATTCTGAAAATTCATTCCAGCAAGAAAGAAATAATTTTTTTGCTTAATCTCTATTCTTCTCTTGTTCTTTGGCTGTTCTAAATAGCAAATATAGTAGTAGGGAGGAGAAAACCTCAGTTTTTGCATAACAGTAATGAAGGTCCACTTCTGGGCACCTCTTTTAGAGCAAACGGAGGGTTCTACTAATTAAAGTAGGTATAAAAACTCTACCTAAATCTCTATTTAAGATTGGAGATGTCGTTATTCATTTTAGTACGTATTACTGTGCATGTATATGTCATTTACTGTTCACAAGTACAGTACTGTTCACAAAGACGTATTGCTCCTATATACGGTACTGTTCATATATACGGTACTGTACATAGGTTGTGTTCATGGACAGTTAGTAAATCATATTTTCAAAACGTAGATCCTGAAGATTGATAATCGAAGACTCGAAACAAGTGAAATAATACCACTAGGAATTAGGGGAATCTACTATTGAGGTGAAAGTGATTTCTAACTTTTACTTATTTATTTTAATTTGAATATGTCTTGCATGTGTGATGATGTTTTGAAGTTGATTGTTTAAATATATCTTCTAATATGCATGCTTTATTTATTTGATATGCTATGAATATACATGTTATGCATGTTTAGAATTTAAGAATAATAATGCATGATATGTATGAACTGTGCCATGAATGAATGTTTAATGATTCATGTTATGTACATGTTATATTGATGGTTGAATCCGATATTGTGTGTTTTATCACTAAGAAAAGATTAAATAATGATTATAACCACGTACCAGCGTGATGATAGGTTGCATAGTGTCATCGTGTGTGTTTCACCCCGATCCGGCTTGTTGGCTTACCATTGATGATTTTGAACTGGGTTTCTAAGAGTGATCCCACTTCATATATATTGTGGTTTGAGTTTTCAAGAGTGATTATCTCTCCTAATGATGTAGAATACAAAGATTAAACTCTTTCGGTCTTAATGTCAACCATAAACAAGAAATTTGTTTGAATCGCCTAATGTACAAAAGTTTTTGATATGTTTGGTTTGTTTAAATTGAAATAATGATTTAAATGTTTAAATTGAAATAATGTTTGGTTCGTCATGGCATTGTTACTCACAAGGTACTGTCCCCTGCCCCCGGGGTTTTCTTTCGCCTCGGCGGAGATTCGAACCTAAGACCTAGGGCTCAAGTACTTAATTCTTTCATCATCCGCTACTATTGAGCCAATAAATGGCTCAATGGTAGCAGATGAGGAATGAACTAGGTACTTAAGCCCCAGGTCCTAGGTTCGAATCTCTCCGGAGGCGAAGGAAAACCCCAAGGGGAGGGGACAGTACCTTGTGAGTGACACGCCATAACGTGGGCCCTACGACGTGGGTAAGAGTTCCGGTAGGATTCCTGGTGGGCATTACAATAAAAATGCGTCTTTTTATTGTAACACCCACCGGGACTCTTACCCACGTCATAGGGCCCACGTCATGGCGTGTCATTCATGACGTGGGCCCACGTCGTAGCTCAATGGTAGTGGATGTTGCAAGAACAATGTACTTATCCCCTAGGTCATGGGTTCAAAACTCCACGAAGGCGAAATAAAATCCCAGGGGAAAACAATACCTTATGAGTGACACGCCATGATGTGGGCCCTACAACATGGGTAAGAGTCCCA
>JAJIYU010016882.1:0-11948 GCA_030144865.1 Tinospora cordifolia | reverse complement strand
AAGTTGCTCAAACCGAACACCTAGTGTGTGGTATGACAGACTGAGCACATTTTTGTAGATCATCACTTTGAGAAAGGAAGCTTAGCTCCTATCTCATTCATTAGGATCAAAGGTAATAATAAGCTACTTCAAGTACCTGTTGATGACATTATCTTTAGTGCATCGAAAAAAGAACATATGCAATGAATTTTCTTTGATAATGTCAAGTGAATTTGAAATGAGTATGATGTTCACTTATTTCCTTGGCTTATTGATCAAAAAGTCCAAATATGGAACATTTTTAAGCTAATGGAAGTAGCAAGAAATGAGTTAAAGAAGTTCAAGTTAGGTCACTTGAAATCATTTGAAACTCATCATAGTATATCTATTTGAATGGATAAAGATTAGACCAGAAGATCTATAGGTCCTAAGTCGTGTCGAAGGATGATAGGAAACTTGTATGCAACATCAAATAGGCCACTTTATATTTGGTGTTGGTTTTTGTGTTAGATTTTAAGTAAATCCTAAGAAATCATATTTCAAGTACATGACATAATTATTTAGACACATTAATGGAACTGTAAACATGCGACTTTAGTATCCTAGAGGAGAGTTTTATGATATTAGGAACTTTCTTGATTTTAATTATGTCAAAAATTTGACTGATCGAAAGACCACTTCTAGATTTCACTTTATAGATTTTCAATTCATGGGGTCATCGTTTGCTTTCAATTAAGCAAGAAACAAATTTTGGTGGCATTATCAACGACAAAAGCTAAATATGTAGCTAAAGGAAATTGTGGAGCAAAAGTGGTGTACCATCCCCTTGTAGACCTCGTGTCTCTAAATTGGTTCATTTCTTTAGAATTGTTTAAAGCTTGAAAACATCTTTTAGAGTTATTTGAAAACATTTATCTTTGTAGCAAAAAATATCATCAGTGGAAAAACATTTGCAAGAGTTTAATTAAGACTTCTTGTAAGGTCAGAGATCTAAAAGTGGAGTTGTTACTTTTCTTTCTTTCTCTCATGTTAATTTTTTTTCTTCGTTTACTGACATCAATAGTGTTGGAGCCCCTTCCCAAGGCTGAAGGGCGGCCCGATCGGTATAGTGAGATGATGAACCCACTCATTGAGTTAAAATTTGCCCAATCACTGTTAAGCCTTTCTAATTTCAAGAATAAGTGACATAAGAGTAATTTAAGCATTTATTTTGTAAAGTGCGATGATAACAAATCATTACAGTTAAATCCATGAGCAATTATTATCCTTTCATATATAATAAAAGTTTGGTACAATGGATTACATATTGTCATGTTTTAAAAAGATACAGTTTGATCATTAGTTTTCATATACATAAGTGACCAACCTCTAACAAAATCAAGAAAAATAAAAGTAATAGAACTAGACTATTACCACGCTTTTCCCTTTGTCAGCTACTGATGAACCTGAAATGTTAGTAATATAGTAGTAAGCCTAAATTGCAACACGACTTAGTGAGTAGTAAGTCCAATATATTACTTATAACATGCAGCATCTCAAAAACAGTGCATGCATGCATTAACAATAATGATGAAACAATGTTTGAGAATATGAAATGTAGGAAAAACAGTTGTAAACAATACAATAATTAAAGAAGAATAGTTTGAATACATACTAGTTGAAAACTATATCTGGACTATGATTTCAAATTATCAAATCCAACCCTATAAATCATTGCTCAAGCGAGTCATGAGTCAGGTGTACCGGCCACTCAAGTGGGTCGTGAGCTAGACGTATACCTCAAATACCCTAAATCCACGCTCGGTCCTCAAGTGTTGTTACTCGAGTGAGTTAGAAGCTAGGCGCACTGATCATATGCCACTAACCCTGTGCTTAGACATCAAGTCTAATTCCAATTACATCATGTACATTGACCCTGCGCTCAGACCTCGAGCCTATGGTCTCATAATTTGTATGCATCTATATATACCTCAAAACCATTTGATTTACTCAAATTAGATAAAATTGTTTAAGCCATGTCATTTCATTCATGTTTTATGTAAAGAATACAAATAAAAGTAACACTGAAATTAAACAACTCACCTAGGGTCCTGCATACATGTGTCTCGTCAACACTCGACCCAGTCCAGTAATATACGCTCATATATGCTTTATTTAAATCCAATTACAATTTTTTTTGCTAAACATGACTCAATTCTAGTTTTGTTGTCCCTAACCGATCTCGATCAACTTCAATTTAACTTGGTCAAATTTGTTCAAACTTGATCAACTGGTCAACTTATTCAAAATTAGTAAAAAAAAATCAATTTTGGTCAAAATGGGGTCAATTTGATCAAATTAGGTCAATATGGGGTCAAATTGGTCTAAATCCTTAATTTTTTTATACTTAGTAAAATTCTATTTTATAGTCCCTATTGCGCAATAGATTTCACGAATTTTCTACGATCCAACTATGTATTGGATTGTCGTGAAACTTTTTAGATTTGACCTAAACTTCCTAAATATTCACCAGAATTTTTGTTTCAAATTTTCATATTTCATTTGATAGGGTTTTTAAGTATGTTATTAGTCCCCTTCAAATATGGAATTGTATGTGATAGGCAGTCACATTTCATCTTAATTGAACTACTTATTTTTATCGTATTTGGACAAAATTTGCTACACTTATTTTTGGGATATTCAGTAAGGTCTTCACCAAATTTTAGCTCAAAACAACAAGATTTGGTCAGCCAATTAATCCCCTAAAGTTTTAGCTGTATAACAGATATTCCTAAGTTCATGTGTTTACATGAATCTCAAACAATAATTTTTCCTATTAATTCTTTATTTTAAAGGCTATTTTCTACACCTCTTGCATGTATTTAGATCACAGAAACATTTTCTTTCAAAATCCATTCGATTTAGTAAGGAAAAATAATCAAAATCCTATTCATACATATCATCAAACACATGACATGCATTCAATACAACTCTAAATTTTTCTAGGTATCAGAACACTTGGGTAACGAAGTAATTTGACATGCATGGTAAATCACGAAAACATAAGATTATGGTAAAAAATTATACGTTATTGTAGCCTTAGGTACTAAGATCACGCACCCCAAATTTGAGCTCCAATGAACTCCTCTACCCACTTTAAAAGTTGCCACAAAGTTGCCTCCAAGGTTAGTTTCTGTTGTAACAGGTTTCGACAAACCAACTTTGGCATATTGTAAATCAGAACCACAAATTTAATTTCTATTTTCTAATGATTGGAACTTGAAACTCACATATCAAAGATGGGGGAGAAGGTTTTACCTTAAGAAACAATCACGAAATAACCATACAGACACTCATCCAAAACTCGAACTAGCCACTTTTCCAACAGTTTCAGATTTTGACTATGTCGAGTACCTCACCATTGTGACCAATTTTCTCTCTCATGGCTATGAGTTTGGACCAAAAGAAGGTGGCAACTTGAAGAAGGGAATGTAAGCTTTCCAACGGAGGTTCTCGTGGTCTATTTGGCTTTGGGACAAAGGAAAATAAAGAGGATGAAATGTAGGTGATGGAGATGTCCACTCTTCAAACCAAGGTTTTGTTGCATGCTTGGGGCATCCTTGCATGACCACCCAAGGGCCATGTGGATGGCCACTTGGCAAAGGCTTATCATTTATTTACTTATTCTTAATTGTTTTTTTTTTGGCAAAATTGGCTCAAAATTTGTTTTGTAAATTCCAAAAGAATATGATTGAACACATGAAATTGGTTATACCAAACTCAGGGTCATCACAAATAGTAAGATATATTTCATTGCATCAAATCTCTTTACATGTTTCGCATGGGTCCCATAGAGTTCCTTACCTTTTCTTTAAGGGCATAAAAATTGCATCATGAATGGTTCATTAAATTGCACCCCAATAACAAGTTAAAATTGATAAATAATAAGAAGATAAAGAAAACTCTTAGATTGAGAGACTTTGATCCTTTATTGGGTACCTGCATTTGAAAAAGTGGAAGGAGTGAGCTCTATGAGCTTAGTGGATCATTCAATTTTATAGTCAATTTAACAATATATACAAATACATCATACATAGAACCACTACAAACACATCATACATATAAACATCAAGTTATCTTTCAGTTGGTTAAGGTAGGGTGACCAACCTTAGGTGATTCTCATACCCTTAGCCAAGTGACCCCCACAGGAACATCACCAGCATCAAGGGTTGTGGTTCCATATGACTTTCTACCCCTCAAATGGATTAAGAATATACACAAGGCATAATTAGTCTCATACATGTAATCACACACCCATCTCTAATGTGAAACATTATCGTGTGAACCACCAACGATTGTTCATAGACCAACGACCCCTTAAAGTGTGTTAGTATCTTTTTAATCATTATCTTATGTCCGATCATACAACATATTCTCATAATCATGCGTGATAATTAATAGATGAACATCAACATACATAATGTACTAAGATGATTCTCAACATTGATCACATCATTTTTTTTATTCCTTACAAATGTATTTCAAGCAAGTACTCATGCATTCATGGTAATATACATGAACTTGTCATTTCATGTACATTTTGTTTTCATGCCTCAACAGCAATGCATAAATTATAATTCATTTGCATGTTTTAAATCTGTCATGGTCTCATGTGCAGTGAACATAGCATGCAACATACCAAGTAACCATGTTGTCATTATAGTACACATATTCCAATTCATACCTAGATGTGTCATCACAAGATAATTAATGTGGTATCATAAACTACCTCCTAGGCTATTTCATGTATAATTTGCATGTAAATATAGATAGAGAGTATGTCAAAATGAAATCACTTTTACCTTATCAAGTTCTCCAAAAAAAAAGCTTCCTTTGATCGCTATGCCAAATTCAAAGTGTGATCGATTTTACTTCCATGTATCTGAGTATCAATTTTTATAGTATATTCATTAAATCAAATCGTGTACATGGACTCAAGTCCCACGGTGTGTGCATGGTTCACTTTTGCTCTTGAGAATCACACATTTGGATCCCTCAGTGTCTAGCAATATGTAATACCCCAAAATTTTATTCATAAATTGATCTTGATTAATCATAATTGAATACCAATAAACTTTGATCAACAAAGGTTGACCTTAGCCAAGTATTAATCTACTCAACCAACCAGTGCAACACAAACATTGGAAAACTTCAAAAAAATTATTTCAAGGTCAAAATGATGGAATTGGGTGATGAACTCTGTGTAAAATGCTCAAAATAGCAACAAGAATCAACAAAAAATGAAGCAACTACATCGGGGCAACAATGTGTTGTAGTTTGCCAGTTGGGCAAAATCACGCAATGCAGTGCGCTACAATGATGCAAGTAGGGTAGAACCCAATGATGCAACATGTTGCATTGTCTATCACCCAATAAACCACATCATGTTTGTAAGACCAACTTTGCCTCATGATTCTCACCAATCTAAGGGGTCCATAGAGTGTCCTTTGGCATACACGTGGAAGCCCATATTTAACTCTCATTGGCCATAAAGAAAGGGACAAGGATCATCTAAGATCTTGAAAGAAAAAAAGGGTTGGGAAGTTGAACACCAATACACTTTCCATTACCATAAAAGTTTTAGATGTTCATCTTTTAAAAGCCTTGATGCTTTTCCCAACCCCTTGCACTACCCAATCATTAAGAGGAGACATTATTCTTGCTTAAACCACCATCACCAGCTAGAAGCACAACCTTTAAATGCTCCCTTTTGACCTACACACTCATCTTTTGAAATAATGGAGTAAAAGAGGAGTGGGCCATTCTCTAATTGTAGAATTTTGAGAAAGCCCTTGTGTGCATGGAGAGGCTTTTACTAAGTTTGGGGAGTCTTAGAGAATAATAAACCATCTTTTGTAAGTATTTCTAACCACCCCTTTGTCTTTAGATTCATGAATGCTAGTAGGAAAGTGAAAACATGAACACTTTGTTTGTGATAGTAACTTAAGTGCCACCCACTACGATAGTCCTTGCATACCATAAGTACTATACAATTAAAATCGTAGCGCCACTAGATTGTGGGCTTTGTTATGATCACAACGCCTCAAGAATGACATAAATCCATTTACTGTAGACCAAAAATTGAACACATAAATGTAGGTGGCTGCACATTCAAGTTCTAAGTCAGTTGAATCATGTGACCAACCCACTTTGTGCTTGATTTCAAAAATAACAATTTAGTTCCAAGACCATGACTATCACACCATTAGAATGTATGTAGAAACACCTTTAAAATGACATTGGAATGGCATGAAATGGTAAATTGAGTTGTGAGAACCAAGTTTCAAAAATAGGATGTTTGCATGTAATGAAGTTTCCATCAAACTCACAATCAAACATGGAAAACCATCATATTGATCTCAAAACTTTGAGAATGATGGGACCATAGTATCATGTACCTATTTACTCTATGATGAACGTTTTAGTAGTATCATTTACTTGATTACTCTACAAGACATGCTTTAGTATGATGATGAATAATACATTGTGATGTATACTCGATTGAGACCATAGTGATATTATTGTGCATGAAATGTATTTTCTTTATGATGCATGTGACCTTAAACATACATGTTATGCATGTGAGTTGGAAGAACATTTGAGTTTTGCCTATGTGCATAAATAAGATATTATATATTCATGATAAAGTTGATGCTATGAATAGTCATATAATTTGGAATTTGAGATCATGAAATAATGTCGAATATGAGAACTACGCATATGAGAATACATTGAGAATTCAAGTATGATGAAATGTAGATTATTAATATCTAGTCTTGATTAACTTATATAAGATGACTATCATACTTAAATTCACATAATTAAGATAACATCTCATATTCCAAGACTATTGGGTAGTGATAGTTTACTTGATGTTTCTTAATGTTGGCTTAGCCGATCAATCATCATGAAGAAAAACCCATTGTTCAACAGTGATGTGATTTTTTGTCGTGCGTACATTCACTACTTGGTCATCAAATGGCAATGGTCTGTGGGCCACCTAGAGCTTGCAATCCTACCAGGTGACCAACGGTAAAACAAATTGTTTGGAATGCTTAATATATTATAGCGTATGCCTGGTTGCTACGGGTGTATGTTTGATTGATGAGATGTTAGAATTATATGACCCACTAGACTTATAAAGTTCATCACTTTTCTATTTCTTTTCATACGCAGGTGTACAATGATTGGGTTGGAGAACCCCTCAGATTGACCTTCTATTTATCTTCTCTAATACTTTTCATGTTTCTTAGCATGGTTCAATATTATTTTGAAAATGGTCATTTTGGTTATAGAAAATGGTGTGCCCTAACAAAAAGGGCATGATATTGATAGACTTGGGCCAACATTATTTTTCAAGCGAACCCAAGATAGCCTTGAGAAAGCTTATTTTGGAATGATTGAAAATTTGATTTGACTTTATAATGTTGTTTAATTTTATTCTTATTTGGATTATTACCATAATACCCTTAAAAAATAAATCCAAAGTAACATCTCCCCCTTTGAGATGTCTTACACCCAATGAGCGTAGAACATGAAAAATGTTTTCAATTAAAGTAAATAGTTTTCTTATATAAGTTGTTTTGGACTTAATAAATCGATTTGGAAGATAATTAGAGAAAAGAGATGTCATAGTAGTGGTATTAGAAACTCGGGCTTTAGGTTCGTCGATTGGGAGTTAGACTAACTTTTGCTTAATACCTCAATAGTGGTATTAGAGTGTTTGGCTCTAGCTTCACTTGGATAGAAGTAACACCTCAACCTTCGATCACCCAACCGCACCAAGGATAAATTACTAAAATACCATTGGGTGCAATAAATGCTATGAGATAAATAAACGTTAAAAAATGGTCATGGGGTTAATTAAAGGTCGAGCATGCTACGTTATAGCTGCATTTCACTAATGATCATAGTGTGCATCAAATGATATCAATCATGATGTACTAAAATAAAATGTTAAACAAGTACCACATACTTGTTTTTCAATAATATATAAAAATAAGACCATAATTAAGTTGACACATTAGTTATTACATTAATATTGAACTAAAACAACCAATACATAATTTAAAAACATCAAAATTGGCCTCATAGCCAACTCAAACCCGATCAAGAGACTCCATCAGGGATTAGTGGGTTACTCGATTCAGTATGTACTTGAAAAGAATAAAAGGAAATGGAGTGAGCTCAAAGGAGCATAGTGGATCCCAAGCACATCTCTTGCATTATAAAAATTAAAATACCAATATGCAAACACTTTTAAGATGTTAAGTGATTCAATCAATTCATTATTTTAGGGTCGATATTAAGACCGAAAGGACTATCCTTGATACTTTCCTTCTCTTACATGAGACATCTTGTAACATCCCGCTTCCCCACTATGGCCCACACTAACTAGTTATGGTTTAGAGGGCACAATTACCACAATGCCCTCGCACAAACAATCCTACACGATCATGTCACGTGCAAAATATTATGTCAACATCGAGGCCACCCTAAGTGTAATATCCCAAAAGTTAATAAATCATTTACAAAATTTTAGAATTAATAAATGTAAAATAATTTAAATGAAAAATAAAATTATAAATTATTCATAATCACATAATACAAGTGTAAATATACCCAAAATAAATATAAAAATAACATAAATTTAGAGAACATGGAAAATATCAAAGAAAATATGAAAAATAACACAAAGGCCTTGATTATCGCGGTAGATATTTGGACTACCGCGGTAATGTGTAAAAAAAAAACTAGAAATACGAACAAATTGGCATCGTTCTAGTTACCATGATAACGGCTAGGATTACTGCAATAACGTGAGTTAATCGTAGAAAACCAAATTGAACATGTTTCTGGTTACTGGGGTAGTGGATTGTGTTACTGCAGTAGTACGTCAATATATATGCATGATTCTCGTGTAGAAACCCTAAATTTCATCCATTCTGTTACGCAGTCGCACGAACTCTTCTGTGAACCCTAACTAGCTGCCACCGGTCGGGTTTTCCTCATCCCACACATGTTTTACATTAATTCTAATCAATCTCAACCTTTTCCAATGGTCTCTTAACCAAAGATTAAGGAAGAACAACACAATTTGTGAGGAGTTCGATTGTTGCAACTTCACGAACGGTTACAGACGAGGTAAGGCACCAATTCTCACTCAGAATACATGTTTTCCATTATTGTTTCTTGTTTTCTAAGAGTATGGTGGTTTGTTTGATGCAACAAAACCTTAGAAGCGCTCTAAATGTTCTTTGAAGGCAAAAAAAGGAAAAGAGGGATAAGGGCAAGGTACAATGCCCTATTGTTCAATGAGAGTCGTGTATTTTAGTATAGTGTTTAGTGTTTTGAGGTGTCATGAACGAGAGGTAACGAAATGAGTTTTTGTAAATTTCACAGACTATCATGGTAGTGTGATTAAGGTTCTCTGGTTACCGTGGTAGCCTATCACGGTAACACGTTTGGCACCTATTTTTCGTTTCTTTGTGCAGACACTGACTACCGCAGCACTACCATTCCCTGCCATGGTACTCAGAAGAAAACCATGTAGATTATCATCCGTTATGATTACTGTACATATCATAGACCATCTAAGTTAAGGAATCATGGACTTATGGTTGGAAAACATTAAAATACATCAATTTCGAATAATACTTGTGTTAAACCTTGAAGGTTGAAGATTTAAGATTTAAGATTGTCAAGGTAACAAGGCAAGGGCCCAAGGGAGACTAACTGATAGGTGGAAGTGATTACCTTGCTCCCTAATATTATTTAACTTTTAAATGCTTAACATGATGCATGTTTACATTATTTTGAATACTTAGGAGCTTTCCAGGATGTTATTTGAACGATTTATGATTGATGTGATTGCATGAATACTGAAATAGCATGAGTTATGCGCTCATCCTGATATTTATGTGCTTTGATAACATGAGATGAGTATTGTTTCATACCAACTTTCATGAGACGATCATCATAATGAAGTTGTTTGTACAACAATTTATCATACATGATAAAATGATAACCATGCTTGTTATGAGATATTTGTTGATATTTAAATAAAGTTAAATTGAGAATTGAACTATGTACCGGCACAGTGACCCACGGGGGATCATTGCGGGTGTTCTCATGATGGAATGATAGTTGTGTCCTTAGTTCCCAATGATAGAACAATGGGTGTATCCCTAGTTCTTAGAGATGGAGCAACGGGTGTGTCCCTAGTTCCTAAGGTTGGGTGATGGGTGTATCCTTATATCCCATTGAAAATTGACATTAATGACATTTTCCTCTTTTTGTTTGATTTGATTATGATGATAGAACCCTAGGGTTTAAGCCTTTTTGTCAACTTAACGACTGATAAATAATTTAATGATTGAAATGCCTAATGTATGACAAGTGTTTGTGTGTTTGGTGCTTGACTTTAATAATATTATTGATGTATTCTGTATGATCCACTAGGTTCTTGAGCTCACCCCACTTTTCTATTTTAGGTGACATTTGAGGCGGTACATGTTGACCAGTACTAATGGGATACTTCATTTAGTTAGCTACAAACCTCTCTGTTGAGGTTATTATGTGATTCTCATTTGAGTACTTAGTGATTGGGCACATGGTCCTCTAGACTAATTTATATGTTACAATTTTCCTGTGAATTGATTGTTGGCCACTGTAACACCTCGTAACTTCGAGGGCGTGCCACATTGCGAGCAAATAATTAGATAAATAAAATAAAGCAATTACAGCAAATAAATAGCGAGAAATAGAATAAGAAATAGTAAGTATTAAATATGTGCTTAGAAATCTTGAATTGGAAAAAAAAATAATAAATAAAAATAAAAATAATACTAATAATAATAACATGTTATGATAATTTTATCATAAGGTTCATGCATTAATTTAAATGGTAACACACGTATTCCTATAGAGGTATATGGGTGTGTGTATATTGAGAAAAAAATAATAATAACAATAAAGATATATATATGTATCATGGTATTCTTATTATAAGTCTTCATCTAGAGATATATATTCAATTACATGATTAAAGAAAAAAAAAAAGTCAATTACATGATTAAAGAAAAAAAAAAAAGAAAGGGAAGAATTTCGATTTAAATGTTAAGAGATTAATACATGCATACATACATATATATATATATAAGCATACGTACCTTATATTTGGCGTATGGGAAACGCCGGAACAGGAAGGAGCTGGAAAATTGGGCGTCGTGTTGTCGGTGGAAGAATGAAGAAGCTTGAGAGAGAGAGAGAGAGAGAGAGAGAGAGAGAGAGAGAGAGAGAGCTGCTGCTATTGTCTCGTGTGGCTGCTAGCCGAGAAGAGAGAGCCCAAGAAGAAGATGAGCAGAGCAAACGAGACTCTGTTTTTCATTAGGCCGGCTGCAGCTCATGTAGTGGAAGAGAAGAAGAAGAACTGCCATGCAGCAAGCTGCAACTATCAAATGAAGGAGAAGAACATGCGCTGCTGGACGGTGGAGGAAAATTCTGGACTGAAGCTGGTGTGCGCTGAAACGAAGAAGGAGCTACCTCATTTAAATGAAGAAGAAGAAGCAGCCGGGACAAAAAAAAAAAAAAAAAAGCCAGAGCAGCCCCTGTTACTGCTGCTGCTGCTATGCCGAACAGAGGAAAGAAAAGAAAACAGAGCAAGCTCTGTTTTATGTAGTGGCAGCTGCTCGGTGGTTGCTGCTAGCCGGGAAGGGGACGCAGTTATAGAAGGAAGAACAAGCCATGCAGAGATGATGGAGGCAAAACAGAGGAACGAAGACGATAACAGAGGAAAGAAGACGGTCGGCCTGGCTGATTTTTTCAGGCACGTTGCTGCTGCCGAGAACCAGTAGAACGAGGAAGATGAAGCTGCTGGTGCCATTAAATTCTGCTCAGGCTGTTGCAGTGGACCAAGAAGAAGCTTAGGA
>JAJIYU010016881.1:0-11939 GCA_030144865.1 Tinospora cordifolia | reverse complement strand
CGAAATATTATTTTCATGAGTGCATCTAATTAATACTTTATACACATACTTTTCTATATTAATATCATACTAAAAATACTATTTTTTTATTCAAATAGAGAAGCATATATTTACTCAACAATTCTTTATGTCTAATATTAATCAATATATCTTCCTTTATACTTTCATACTAACTAATTAATTGCATACCAATGACAAATATATATATATGTGTTTATATTTAAATATATATACGTATATGTGTTTTAAACTCAAATTTCGATTATTACGTCACTAAAATTTTCAGTATTATAATTATTACGTCACTAGAATTTCAGGTATTACAATTTTGATGTGGTTATTAAACAGGGTAGACACCTATTTTTTTGTCGTAACTTATCTTTCTACCTTTTATTTTTATGCTTTGGACTTTGAATAAGACTTCTATATTTTGGATCATATACAAGATATTTCATTTTCAATTATTGAGATGTCTTTCATTGCATTATTCTATTTAAATTGTTGCATCATGCATGCATCTAGACTGCATACAGGTAGAAAATAGGAAACAGAGAAAAAGGAAAGTTGACTACTCTGATTTCGGGGTAAGGTTACATGTTGACTCATTCCGGGGAGTCCGGACCTGAGGTCGGGGTGTCACAGTAACTACGGTTGCGCTGCATCTGCAAAGTGGCACCCTGTATAATCTAAGCCACTGAACACTCATCCCTACCGTCCATCGCAAACTATAGTGCATGCCTCTGTATGGTTTCAAGGGTGGCCTCACTAGATATTGATGTCGTTTGCCTGATATTCGACCTCAACCCTTGACAAAAGAATCATCCTCTCTTCCTCAAGTTACCCACTAACTTGGGCATATAAGCCTCTAGTCAGAGAAATCTGTGGGTATACTCCCTCACCAACATGTCTTCCTATTGCAGGGTCAACAACTCCACCTTGTTATGCTCCCTCGCTATTTTAAGAACGTAAGCACTCAACAATAATTCTTGAAAATGGGCCCATAAAGTAATCTACCCCTTAATAGTTTGAGTGGCTTTCCACCAAATTGCAAACTCATCCTCGAGCATATGCACAACAAAGAGTACTTGATTCTCCTCGGACAACCTCAACGTCTCTAAATTCTTCTCGAAATTGAGAAGCCAGTTCTCTGCCACGTCCAAATTCAGATCCCCATGAAATTCTTAGGTCTTAGGTCCACGAACCTCTTCAAGAGGCAATCATACTAGCCTCATCTCCCTATCTTACTGGGGCTACCTCTGTGGGGTCTGCAACCCACTCATCTGCTTCAATCTCGAGTACAACTGGTGCAGGTGGTGCTACTAGCTCAACCCTTTGTCTCTCAGCCTCAAGCCTGTCAAATCTCTCTCTCAATAAGGTTATCTGGGCCTGAGTAGTCTCAGTAGATGCCCTGGTCCAAGTCTCGAGCCCTTATATAAGGTCCTGCTCGAGCTGAATCGAAGTTGGTTGTCGGGACCCCTTCTTTAGGGTGAAGGGCGAATCGACTGACACAATGTCCTTACAAACTTAATTACAAGCCGAGCTTTTCGAAACACTGTTAAGCCTCTTTCTTATCTACATACAACATTACCAAAGTAATAACAAGAGATACGAAAGTAGCTAAACAATTAATATTGTAGAAAGTTTTTTTTTTATGTTAAACAAAAAAGTATTTACGTACAGTCTTTTCTATGTAATAGTAGCGGAAATGTGATAGTCAAAATACCTACAATGTTTTCTTCACTTCCTATACATCATACTAACTCTCAAACCATAAACCACGTGATGAAACCTACCAAAATAAACGAGGTGCGCTTTACGCAATGACCACCTTCTTTCTTTTATCCTTAGCAGAAGAAAAACCTGAAATGTTAGAGGAGTGAACCAATTTGACCATAGTGGCTCAATGAGTAATGTAATCTAATCTATAACTTAGAACAAGAATTCTATAAAACAATGTTATGTATGCATGCACAATAATAATAATAATGCGAATAAATGCAACAGTTAACAATTGCTAAATCCACAATGCAGTCATGCACTTTCTATTTTGAAAATGGTTTTAATGCTGAAAATGCATGATGAAGCTCTCAATAGCCTACAAGGCAATAATAAATCTACTTGAGCGAGTGTACCTGACAATTAGGTATATTCTTATATCATGTCATAAGGATTTGTCAGCTCATACCTCATGTATAGTGGCCTTAGATCTTCCATAGGGGAGCCCAATTGATAGGCCTGCCCAGAATGTACCCCCAGGTATGACGACCACTCATCCTCAATCTCTACTACATCCAATACCCTAACTCGTACCATCGGACCTCGAGATTTGGTGCACATTTTCTTATTTAAAAACCCATTTAAAGATTGCAAACACATTTCAATATGTAATACATTTCATTCATGAATAGAACCATAAGTTAAGTGATAAATTAGAAAACATTGCTGACAAGAATGTTCAACTCCAAATGCTCCTCCAGTGACTGGTCGTGTCCCATTGATGTTTGATCATACGTGATCAACGTGGTTTCTTAATATCTATATAAAATTTGGTTCAAATCTATCTTCATGGTCCTTGGTTAACCGAAGGACTGACTCAATCAATTGTGGTCAATGCGGTCAATTCTAATCAAGCCTGACACTCGCTGACCGGTATGATTGACAGGGTTAACATGGTCAACACGGTTAATTGGTGCAATTAAACCCATAATATTGACCCAAAATATTAAAAACCTATATCGTCAACACGTGTCCCACTTTTAGTACACGATAACCAACCTTTTCATAAATTTCGCGGCTCAATACGATAAACAGGAAAAAATTAATTATTTTCTATGTTACATATTTTTTCCCCAATAAGTATTTCATAATGTTATACAACATTATATAACATTTTTTCTATTATTTAATATTATATTGCCCTATATACATTTTTTATATTTATTAATTAATCCTCAAATCGCTTAAGTATGAATTTAATATATCAATTGACATCAAAAATCTCAATTTCAGTGTCATTGAGTTTAGAATTTCATTCGGGACATTGCAGTATTCACCAACTAAATTTTCAGTGTTAATAGGTATATCACTTATGTGTCGACTTTCAACTATCATATAAATTTTTCAGGCCTAAATGGGCACAAATAAAGTACATATCTATATTCTACTCGTTGATCTGAACACATGACATACATATTGTATAGTTTTACTCATGGTGAAATTATACCATAGTTTTGGCTCATAGAATTGGCTAACACTTGTATTAAAAATTATAGTAGAAAAACTGTAATTTATAACTTCCATAACAATTATGAATTGAAAAGGGGTGAAAATAGTTTACTCAAAGTGTCGAATCCTCGAGAACAACTTCTCTTTTCCTCTTTTCTTCTCTTTTTCTTCTTTTTCTTTCTTCTTGTTCTTTCTTTTCCCTTATATTTTTTTTTCTTTCTTTCTCAATTGAGCAAATTTGAGGGGAGAATGAGTGTAAATGGAGAGGGATGAACAACCTTTATATCGTATCAATTTGGTGGGTCCCATAACATTTATTAAGGAGCTAATTGTTGCCTCCCCTTCACTTATCTTCCACCTCACCTTATATTATCCTCATATCATATTTTATTTTATTTTTTCTTGTTCTTGACTCCCCCCATTACCCAACCACATCATCTCATTTGTCTCTTTAACATACATTTTCATTAATTCCTTTTTTTTTGTTTTCGACTAAGCACATCATTAATTAATCTTTACATACATACATACACACATACATACATACATACATACATACATACATACATACATACATATATATATATATATATATATACATATACCCCATTACCCAACCACATCATCTCATTTGTCTCTTTAATATACATTTTCATTAATTCTTTTTTTTTTGTTTCCAGCTAAGCACATCATTAATTAATCTTTACATATATATATATGTACACATCGTTATAAATATATGTATCCATTTATATATATATATATATATATGGAAATTAATTCTTTTCATTCATCTTTTTTTTTCTAACTAAGCTCCCATTAAATATGTATTACCATCATTATCATTATTTATTTTGTTTTTCAATTAATGCCCACATTAATTAATACCATTGCCGAAAATTACGTATTACCCTTTAATACACACAATAAATTATACAATACCTGTAAAATCATGTATTTTCATTTATAATTTATTAATTCAAATATGAAAATATATGTCAAACTTGTCAACTCAATGCCCAAAAGTACGAGTTGTTACAGTGGTGGTGGTGGCACATGCTCCTGGATCCTACGTGGTCTCCCACGTCTAGAAGGCATCGTGGTCTGCATAAAACATTAAGCTTTCATTATTTCCAAAATTAAGCATACCATAATTTTAAGTGCTTATAACAAGGAATAGTGATGTGTTAAGATGACTATCTCTACTCGGTAGTCTAATCCACAAAGTTGTAATTCTTTAAGTCTTAAAAACTCACTGACTCCAAATGACAGTCCAAGTTCCCTCATGATATAGCCACTCTTACTCGATTCCTCTTACTCTGAGGTTCCTTACGTTAACAACAATTGTTATTCCTTAATTGGAAAACCTTGACTCTGATACCAACATTATCGAAACCTCTTCCCTAAGGTGAAGGGCAAATCGACTGGCAAAGTGCCATGACAAACCTACTCGCAAGCTGAGCTCACCAAAGCACTATTAAGCCTCCTTCACACCCTATATATAACATCATCAGAGTAATCACAAGAGATGTTGAAGTAGCTAAACAAATAATTGCAGGAGAAATTTAAGAAAATCATAAGTTAATTATATATAGTCTCCTAAATGTAGCTGTAGCGAAAATATCTAAGTCAAAATATTTACAACAATTCCTTCCCCTTATACATATGACTAACTCTCCAAATAATGAACTACACAGAGAACCTACTAAAATAGCCCAAGAACGCCACTCTATGTTATAACCACCTTATTCTTTTTTGTCCGTAGCAGAAAAACCTGAAATGTTAGAGTAGTGAGCTAGTTTGTCCACAACAAATCAGTGAGTAATGTAGTCTAACCATAACTTTAAATAAGAATTTCACAAAACAATGTTATATATGCATGAACAAATATTATTATGCGAGTGAATACAATAGTTAATGAATTTTAAATCCACAATGCAGTTGTGCACCTTCCATTTTGAAAACAATTTTAATGATGAAAATACATGCTGAGGCTCTCATTAACCTCCAAGGCAATAATAAATCCACTTAAGTGTGCAAACTAGACAGTTAGGCGTATTCTCATGCAACATTATAAGGATCCGCAGCACATACCATATGTATGACTACCTTAGATCCTAGTAAGTGGGCCAATTGAAGACATGCATAGAATATACCTCTAGGTATAACTGCATCTTGTCCTAAAGCTCAACCACATTCAATACCCTAACCCATACCATCGAACCTTGAGATTCAGTGCATATTTTCATTTAAAAACTTATTTAAAGATTAAAAATGCATTGCAATATGTAATAACATTTCATTTATGAATAGAATAACACATTTAAATAATAAATTAGAAAACACTACTCACAAGAATGTTCAAGTCTTGGTGCTATTCTCATAATCGGTTGTGTCTTGCTAATGTTTGATCCTACGTAATCAACGTGGTTTCTTAATATTTACATGAAACTTGACTCAAATTTGACTTTATGGCCCTTGATCAATCAAAGGATTGACTAAGTCAATTGTAATCCATTTATGGATTTGGTAAGTTTTGGTCAATATTGTCAACTCTAATCAAGCCTAACACTCGCTGAACTACATGATCGAAAGGGTCAAATGGTGCCATTAAGCCCTTAATATTGACCCAAAAGAGCAAAAACTCACACTATTGACATGTGTTCCACTTTTGATATACAATAACCAACTTTTTTATAATTTTGTAGTTCAATACAACAAATAGAAAAAATTTAATTATTTCCTATGTTATGAATTGTTTCTCGGTAAGTATTTCATAATGTTATACAACATTGTATATATAACATTATATAACATTTTCTATTATTTATATTATGTAACCTTATATATATATTTTATTTCTTAATCCTCAAATTACATAAATGTAAATTTAATATATCAATTGACCTCTAAAAATTTTAATTTTAGTGTCATTGAGTCCAAAATTTTATCTAGACATTTTAATACCCATCAAATAAAATTTCAGTGTCAATATGTATGCTCCTTATTTGTCAACTCCTAATTACCGTATATATTCTTAGGGCCTATATGGTACAAATAAAGTATATATCTATGTTCTACTCGTTGATCTGACCATAATGATATATATATATATATATTATATAGTTTTACTCCTAGTGAAAATACACCCTATTTTGGGTCACATAATAGGCTAACATTTTTGTTGAAAACTATACTAGAAAAATTATAATTCATAACTTTTATAGTTATTTTGAATTAAAAAGAGGCGAAAATAATATACCCAAAGTGACAGATTTTTAAGAAAACGACAACTTTTTCTTTTATTTTCTTCTCTTTTCCTTTGCTTTTTTATTCTGCTTTCTATTTTCCGTCTCCTCTTGTAACACCCCAATTTTCATCCGGACCTCCTATCACGTGATGTCTCACGTGTCGATCGTCGTTCGATGAAAATCAAGGTGCTACTAAAAATTTTCTTCTGTCAAAAATCTTTTTCTTCATAATTAAACTTATAACAGTTCGTTTGCAAGTCAATATTTAGATAGATGTTTCGTACAACATAAAAGATCCATATAATTTCTCAAGACATTCACTGGATTTCTCAGTACAATTTGCAAGTAATGCAGCAGAATTTCTTTAAGACTACTATTAAATCAAAATTGTTAAATAAGAGACGTCATTTAAAGATAAAATAAACTAAAGTTCAAACCAACGTAAATACATTAAAATAATTCAGTAAAATACGTAAAACATGACCTCCAAGTCACTTATCCGGGACAACCTCCCCAATGAGGCATCCAATTAAATTGTGAGTCTTCTGACGTAAGTTATCATACTCTACGCCCAGATGTACCTGAAAAATGAAGTGGGAATGAGCTCAAAAGCCCAATGGATCGTTTCTACACATCACATGCATTATACAGACCCAGTCCAAAACATTACAAACACTTTCAAACATTAGGCGTTCAAACATTTATTTGTTTAGTTGTAATCTAAGACCGGAAGAGGATTGGGATGCCTTTCGATATTCCTGTGATCCAATCAAATCTCAAGGGTTCCAATAACCGTCTAAAATCAATTGACACTCACATCATAGCCTAAGAGAGAGTACTTATCGCGATGTCGTACCGTCTCCCAAAGACTTCGAGCTGTCGCATACAACTCTCGGCGGAAATACCTACGATCGGCCTTGTAGCTCGACAATCTCAAGCAGTGACATATAGAAGATGTCACCTCGATCAGCTTCAGCCTCAGCAATCGCACTGGTACGTGGATTCTTAATAAACCATCGTCTTATTTTAGTTTTATAAACAATTTCAATCATGCCAAACATCACACATATCATGAAAAATAAATCAAATAATGCAGGCTATTCACATGAGTAAATAATGAAATCTAAATGCATGTTTTCCTATTAATGCATACCATAGATAAACAAAGCACAATTTAAATAAATCATCATCCATCATGCAAGCATGTCAAACAAGTTCAATCAATTTCATAACAAAATTCTAGTAATCCTAGAACTATTCAAACAAATGCTTTGAATTTTAAATCCACATAATACATATGTGCAAGGAAGTTACGCCTACCTGATTCCGTCGATCTTCAAGGCTCCCTTGCTTTCCTTCAAGCTATTCATAAGAATTTGAAATTCAATAATCGATAAAACTTCTAAGTTCCTAATTCATATTAAATTTTATTCAAGATATTCTTAAGCCTAAATAATTTCTAAATTAATTATAAAGTCTAAATATCAACTTAGATTATTTTCAAGTTAATTCTAAATTCTAGAATTTCATATAGTTAAAACAAAACGATTTCTAAGTTCTTAGAATTTCTCAATCTGAAATCGAAACTTTTATGACTAGTTTCTAAGCTTCTAAGACTTATTCATTTGTAAATAATTTATTCAGTGACGAACACTTTATTTAAAAACATTAAACTTAATTTGGGTTTTAAAAATAAATAATTTATGTTCAATAAATCTTATTTCACTTAAAATAAGATTTTTTTTAGATCTAGTATTTGAACTAAGGTCTACAATATTATTTTATCACTCAAACATCCCTAAGTTATTCTTTTCAATAGTAAAATATTCATCTTCAGATATTAAATCTAAATTATAAATTTCTTAATCTTGTGAGTTCCAAAATAAAATTATTTCATCTTAAGATTCTTTCTTAATTGATTTGATGACTTCTAAATATCCGAATTCTCACAATTTATTTAATTTTATTCATATCATAATTAAATTAATTATGAATAAAATAAGACTTCTAAATAATCTACTATATAAAATTTTGTCTCTAATTAATTTATGACTTTATTAGTGAAATCTTTTAATTTGGATTTCTAAAATTATTAAACTTCCCCTTTTTAAAATTACCAAACATTTAAAAGTAGTTAAAAGATTCTAATAAATACATAATTTAAATCCTTTAAACATTTAAACACTTAACTTAGTTAATTCAAGATCACAAAATTTAAATGACTAAAAAAGTTTTCGTACCTTTTTGAGTTTAAATTTTTATTCAAAATTCCCATAGATTAAAACGATAGTTCATGCATAAAAAGATTAAACAAGATTTTAAATTCATGTTTTCACTACTAAAAGTTCAACTTCTAATTTTTATTCTATATATCTAAAATTTAAGAAGATAGTTTATTTCGAACCAAATTTAGAGGTCCAAAATATACCTTTTCAATTTGTATTTGTAATTGAGCAACGCTTGTCGTCTTTGTTACGGGAACGACTTCCACGACCAACCCACATCGCATGTCGCAACTCGTCCTTCGTTTAACAGTAAAAGCAAAACTAGTAGAGCCAACCAAATCTCTGTTTCAATCTCGTTTAGTTATCATCTTCACAGATCCAATTTCACACTTCATCTTCTTCATTGTCACGAACCAGCACACAAAGAAAAGTTAAGATCAACACAATCAAATAAGTTTCCAGCAACTTCAACAAAAACCCCAATTGAAAACTCAATCACGTCCCTCATCTTCCGCCAATCACACTCAAGCTAAAAAAAACCCCATATTTAGTTCGTTCCAAATCACCAAAAGCATAAGGAGTAAACCCAAAATCAATCCAGATTTCCATCCTCTGTTTCATTCTTCTTTTATGAATTTCGGTCAACAGCCCAAGAAAACTAGAAATTTAACACCAATCTGGAATTTTCCCTCTTTGTTCATCATTTTCCAAACCAGAAAATCACAAATTGGATCCGCACATCAACAAGTGCAACCAGAATTCAAGCTTCATCTTCTCTTTTCCATGAATCGCACCAAACAGCAAAGCACTCATCGTCTTTGTCATGAACGCAGCAGCATGGTTGTTGTTTCTTCGTCGGCCATGCCCAACAGCAACAGCTGTATCTACGTTCTTCATTTCATTCCGTTCTCTGTTCTTCTTCAAAGTCTACAGCAGCCTATTCCTTCATCTCCAAAACCAGAGATGCAGCACCATGACAACAGATTCAATAGTGCACCAACAACCAGTTTCCAGATCTCGTTCTTCCTCTGTTCGCGTTTCATGGCGGCTGCAACCATATCACGTACACACATCTTAGTTAACCATAACAACACACATAGCTCGCCCCTGTTTTGATCGTTTGATCATCACACTAACCCACATCCATGTCTTCAGAACAGAGCATGGCCTCTTCTCCGTTCTTCCTTCTTCTGTGCGTGGTTCACAGCAGCACAACTTCTTCATCTTCAACTCAGCAGCAGGTGATCTTCCCTCATCTTCCATTACGTGCTACAGCAGCTCGGTTCCTCCCCTTTGTTCCACAGCAGAGACAGCAGCAGCAACGCAGCAACAGAGCATCGTTGCTCTATTTCCTTCCTTCCCTTTGTTCGTGCAATGACGTCCAGCTGACCATCTTCTTCATTCCCAGCTTTCACAGTCAATAGCAGCAACAACAACCGTGCCATTGCTCTGTTCCATTCCCTGCACCCAGCTGAACCCTCAACCACAACCCCGCTGTTTTTCTTCCTTTCTGCTTCCTGATCGGTTTACAGTAACAGCTACACACCTCCCGGCCAGCCTTGCTGTTTATCCCGAACCAGAGCACCCGGTTCTTCTTCTTGTCCAACATTTTCAAATCATAATTCCTGCTTTTAATTCAAATTATCCGAATATTCCCCGCTAAACCCAAGAATTCTGGTCCGTTCCAATGTTCTCTTCACCGCCAAACACCAATTTCCGATGTATTCTTGATTTTCCAGATTTTGTTGTTTTTTTTTTTTTCACTTAACCATTTTAATTTAATTAAAACCTTATTATAAATTTATAAGTTTATATATATTAATCCCTTTAATTTATTTCATCCCTATTATAAGTTTATATATATTAATAATATCATTATTCTTGTTTATACATTTGATTTTACTTCTTCTATTATATGTGTGAATATGTTTTAACCATCCATCTATTATAAATTCTCAATTACTACTTTCACCAATCCATCTATATATATATATATATATATATATATATATATATATATATATATTATATATATTATTATTATTTTCTAGCTAATTAAACTAATATCAATTTTTAATTTATTATTTTATTTATTTTATGCCCACTCACGACGTGACATGATTGCAAAGTTTCGGGGTGTTACACCTCTCTTCTCTGTTTGTTCTTTTTCTTTCTATATGAGCAATTGAGAGAATGAACAAGAGGAATGAGATGAGGAGCCATATTTATATTAAAATCAAGATAACCATTTGACTTTATCCATCCACCTCATACCATATTATCTACTTAATATATATATTTTTCACAAAAAAAAAAAAAAAATAGTTCCTCCCCCCAAAGTATGTATTTATCACCATACACACACACATCACAAAAAAAAAAAAAAAGAGCTCCTCCCCCAAAGTATGTATTTATCACCATGCACACACACACGCGCGCGCACACACACTCATATATATATATAATTCATTTCATTAAATCATTTCTTTTTTTTCCCCACATCTAATAAACTCTCATTATTTATATTTTTTATTATTATTACCATTATTATTTATTTTTTATTTAATACAACTTGTTAATTTATAAAATTACTATAAAATCATGTATTTTCATTTATAATTCATTAATTTATATATGAAATTACAAGCCGAACCCGTTACGAGTCATTACATGTATGAAGAGTCATGTGAAAAAGAAAAAGAGAGATATACCTGAAAATAATGTATACACACATATATACATTATTTATGCATGTGTATATAGGTTAAAAATAAAATAAAATAAATAATTAAGTAAAAATATTATCTAAATTTTATTAATCAGTAAAAGACCTAATAAATTAAATTTTGGCACATGAGACGTAAAATGAAATCAGAAATTTAGTAGAAAAAGGATATAAACTATGCATAATTAAGTGTATAAGAGCAACTCCAACCCACGCCATTCTTGGCGTGGGTTGGTCACTCCAACCCACGCCATTCTCTCCGCCAAAACCGGCGGAGAGGCCTCCCCCCCTTTTTTTAATTTTATTTTAGATTTTTTTAAGATCTCTATTTAAATTTTTTAATTTAATTTTTTGTTTTTATTTTTTAATATCTATTTTAAGTTAATTACAGCTCCTAAATTAAACTTTATCATATTAAAAACTTATATTAAATTTAACTTATCATATATTAAAATTTATATTAATTAATAACTAATTTTATATATTAAAAAATTATAAATACCATAATATACC
>JAJIYU010016880.1:0-11948 GCA_030144865.1 Tinospora cordifolia | reverse complement strand
TGAGATCTTATTCAACTTTGGTGTTAAAGAAAATTCAATTACCATTTGTATTCCCTGAGGACGATACCCGGACTTTCCGGATATTACTACAAGCGATCTCGTATACTTGCGGGTTTGCTAACAGTCTGCCCCACCCTACTCTGATCATTGAACTGCGCAGAAGGACAGGGGTAGTTTGGGAGAGGACTAAGCCTCAACTGAAGATGAAGGATCACATAGTTGTGAAGATGCTCACTCAAGCTCTTGTCAAGAAGAGGAAGGTTATTGCAGAGCCTTCAAAGCATCCGGTTGATCCTTCCCCTTCTACTGCAGATCCTACTCCATCTATTGTAACCCCACCTTTATCATCCATTGCTGCAGCACCTTCTTCATCTACTAAACAACCCCCAGATTTGCATGCTATCATGCATTGCCTAGCCTACATCAAACAGTGGTTACACAGCGATGACATGGCTAAGGCGCAGACTAACCCTCTTCCCCCTTGCTTCATGCCATACATGGATATGACATGTTGTGCTCCTTCAGCGCCTCCTGCTCCACCAGCTGATGATGATGATGATATAGCTGATGATGGTGACTTCATCACAGAGGCTGAAGTTTTTGGAGATGACTTATGATTTATTCTTTTTTCTTTTGGGCTATATTTTGTTTCACTTTTCTGTGCATTCGTATACATTTTTAATGTGTTTGATTCTTTATATTAATAATCTATTTGCCTAAATCTTTTATGAACTCTAGACGAACTCTTCTACCTATTGTATGCATGTCTTTAATGTTTGTTCTCTCATTTTTGTGCGTCAATGTGCTCTTGAGGACAAGGCACTATTCAAGTTTGGGGGTGTGAATCTGTTCAACATGTTAGGTTAAGTGTTTCCTTTTATTTCATATTTCATGTCTATTTTTTTAAGTTGTTTTGTCTTGCATGTTTTAGGGTTATGTTAGGAATGTATAGTGTGAGTTAATTAGGCTAGATTCATACCATAATGATTGAAACTTTCACTGAATGACCAATGACATTTGAAGTTTCTAAATTCATACAAACCTTTACTGAGGAACATACCCTAGTTCTTAATGAGACAAAGAACTAGGGTATGTTCAAAAAGTCTATGTGCTTGGTTTATCTAAAATTTAACTTTGAGGAAACCCTGTAGTCTTAGGTAGATTGAGAATTTGAAACTGAGAAAGTGAAGAGTGGAAGCCAAACTACAAATAGAATGATTTTTTCACGGACCCTTGAAATAATCAAATGTGTCTTGAAAATTGCTTAGAGAAAACTTTAGAAAGGAAATGACATACGCCATAATTGTTTAAGTCATAGCCTAAAGGCCGAACCGAGACATACTCACCATTTGTAGCCAATTTTGAGCCTAATAGCTTGTTTTCTTGTTATGAACCTAAACATCATACAAAGTAATTATCCTCTTATAAATAACTCAATTGCACCCATTTATGTACATTCATGATCTAATACTGCCCACTTGAGATGTGAAAGAAGGAAGGAATGCTGATATTGAAGTACATCTTCCATCAACTTAATTTTGATGTATTAGCATTGTGTTAAAACAAGATATAAAAAGAGAAATAAAGAAAGGATTATCTATGTTTCAGTACTATCATTAAAGCTGAACTTTTATTTTTGCATATATATGAGTACATATTGTGCTACTTGTGATGAAATTAGTTTGGGGGAGCTATAAAAATAAGATTATGAAAAAGAATGAAGCAAACATGAATTATTTCAAAAAGAATAGAGTTGCATTGAATAAAACAGGTTGTTATTACTATTTTGAGTGTATAGTTGAGTCAGAATAAATATCTTATTATACTTGTACCCTAAGCCAGACCACATTACAACCTAAAGAAAAGACCATTGATCTTGACTATAGCTTGACTTGAGTAAATGATTGACAGAGGAAAACATTGAGAGGGTTTGTGTACTCAAGTATTAGGAAAGGACTTTTATAAGTAGAATGGCAAGTGCAAATTATTTGCAAAGTTTAAGATTATTGAGATACTGACAGATGAGAGGGTGAAATTAGAGAAGAATAGAAGATGAGCTAAAAATCTACACAACCTGAGCAACTTTAGGGACATATTAATGAATTGTAAACTACAGGAATGAATGATTAAGGTTACAATGATGAGTGAAAAGGAATTCAACTGTATATGGTATGACATGTAGATTTAGAATTTGAGTTATTGTTTGGGAAGGAACAATAGTCTAAGTTTGGGGGTATTTGTTAGTTGCATAATAGATTAACATTATTATGGGTTGTATATGCATTTTATAGAAGTTTAGTTGGAAATTAAATGCATTTGTGCATGATTAGTGCATGAGCATTCATGATAAAAATTACATGTTTTATTGCATTTGAGCATTGTTAAGCATTGTTTATAGCTTTTTTATGAGAAAATGATGCTTGGGGAAGGTTATTTAGTGTTTGTACAAGATAGGAATGGAACCAAGAGAGAATCACAACAAAAAGAGGCAAAGAAAAGAAAAAATAAAAAAAGAGCAACCAATTATCACGATACGTGAACTGATGGCCCAGGTAGTTGGAGAAAAGCCAAAAAACCGCAGAAAGACATGTCACACTAATTACCGCGGAAATCAGACCAGTTACCACGGTAATCAAACTAGTGACTGCGATAACCATAAGCTACGATAATGCAATTAATTAATTTATTTCTAATTTTGTTTAGGGTTTTTAAGTATTTTATTATAAATAGGAAAGTAGATTAGGGTTTAAGCATTCTAGACTTCCAAAATTAGTTGATTTTGATGGTTGAACAGAGACAAAGAAGAAGAGCAACAAAGGATTGAAGATCAAGGATTAAGTTTTGAGTATGTTACTTTGCATTCATTTTTCTTTGATGTTTGAAATGTCAGGCTAGTCAATCTTAAGTCTAAGATGTAAATTTTTGATGTAGGATCCTACGATTTTATATTCCAATTAATTGATTTTGATGCATTATTTTATATTCTGTGTGTTTAATGCTTAATGTTTACTGACCATGAATATTATGATCTCAAACTATTAAACTAACTTGGGAGAGAGGCTTACTAGTTAGACTATCACAATATAGACCTAGATCAGTTGATTGAGCAGAAGGTTGTCAATTGTTTAGGAGGTTGCACGTAATTACTATTCACAAGGCATTAGGTTTTTAATTTCTCGCCTCAGAAGAGGTTATTAGGGAATAAGACTGATAGGTGTCGGGGTGCCTCAAGAGAAGGCCTTGGTGATAAGTGCTAGAACTTACAATACTAGGAGTTAAATTAATTGGAATAGGAATTGAAGGTGACGACAAAAGAAATTTACTATCCTAGACAATTATTCAACATAGTTTTTGAAATAGATTTTTATTGCTTTCAGTAGTTTTTAATCCTAATTTGGATTTAAACAAATCAAACTCTATTACGAGCCTTAAAGAAGTGAATGCTAATATTAGATTGAGATTTGAGATAATTGACTAAATTATATTCCCTAAGGACGATACCCAGTCTCTACCGATTATTACTATTGCGATCTCGTACACTTGCGGCATTGCCAACACATATACTCCTCAACACAATGAGGTGGCAGAACAAATGAATATAATTCAACTCGATAGGACTAGAACAATGTTAAAGGCTACATGTTTGGAGAAATCATTTTAGGTAGAAGTAGTCAAAATTGCATGTTATTGCTAAGTCAATCTCTATCAACATTGATTGAGTTGAAGACACAAATGGAAATGTGGATTGATAAACTGATTGATTATTCTACCTTGTACATCTTTAGATGTTCTACAATTGTCATGTTTAATTCCTAAAAAAGACGAAATTGGATCCTAACTCCAAAAAATGTATATTGTTGGGTTATGCTAATGGAGTCAAGGGGTATTGCCTATGGGATCCTACTACCGTAACATTATTGTTAGTAGGGACATAATTTTTGCAAAGGAAGAGATACAAAAAGAAAATAATAGCACTTCAAATGAGAATTCAGGAAGTCGTATGGTTCAGATAGAAACTAGGTCTAAAGGAGGAAATTCTTCTAAAGTAGTACTAAAGCATGAAGAACAAGCACTTAAGGAATCTAAGGCACTGATGGTTTGTCGCTTAACACAAGTAAGAGAGGCACCTTTATGGCAATCACAGAGGATGGAGAGCCATTAACTTTTCAGAAGCTACAAGTAATCAAGATGTAGTTCTATGGATGACAATAGTGCAAGAGGAGATTGAAGCTCTACATAAAAAATAAAACATGAGATCTTATACTATTAGCACATGGAAGAAAAGCTATTGGGAACAAATGGGTCTACAAGATTTAGTGTGTTGGTGATAACCAAGTGGAGCGATTACATGCAAGATTGGTGGTTAAAGGATATGCTAAAAAAAAAAAAGGTATCAACTTCACTAAAATATTTTCTCTAGATGTTGAACTAACTACATTTAGAATAGTTCTAGCTATGTGTGGTATACTTAATTTACATCTAGAACAATTGGTTGTGAAGACTACATTTCTTCATAGAGGATTAAAAGATGAAAGCTATATGCTCCAACCATAAGGTTTGGCAGAAAAGGAAAAAAAACTTAGTTTGCCAATTGACCAAATCTTTGTACAGTCTAAGGCAGGCGCCAAGATGTTGGTACAAAAGATTCGATTCATTCATGGTAAGCCTTGGATAAAACAAACTCAATTCAGACCATTACATATATGACAAGAGGTTTGAAGGTAATGATTTCATCATCTTATTGTCGTACATTGATGACATGTTGGGAGCAAGTCCCAATAAAGAATGAGTCATAGATTTGAAGTCACAAATGACTACAGAGTTTGATATGAAGGATTTAGGACCAGCAAATAGGATTTTAGGGATGCAAATTCATCAAGACTAAAAAGGTTTGAAGATTTGGTTTTCTCAAAAGAACTATCTGAAAAAGATCTTACAGTGCTTCAATATGCAAGATTGTGAGTTAATCTTAACCTTACTTCTTGTTAATGTTAAATTATCCTCTAGTATGTTGCTCAGCAAAGAAGCAAAAAGGATGGAAATGTTTCAAGTGTCGTATGCATCAGTAGTGGAAAACCTAATGTTCGCAATGATATGCACAAGACCGAAGCTTGCATAAGTAGTGGGGGCAGTTAGTCAATTCATGGCAAATCCAGGTAGAGAGCATTGGAACAAAGTTAAAAAAAAAAGTCCTAAGATATATGAAGGGGACCTTAGATGTTGCATTATGTTATGAAAGATGAAAAACTCTTATCAGAGGATATGTTGATTCTAATTTTTCAAATGATCTGGATACAAGAAAATCTACTACAGGTTATGTGCTGACATTTACATAAGGAACAGTAAGTTAGGTTTCAAAACTGCAAACAATTGTGGCTTTGTCTTCAACGACAGTAGAATATATGGCGATTACTCAAGCATGCAAGGAGAAAATTTGGATTAAAAAGCTATTGAAGGAGCTCAAGCACAAACAAAGGAGTTTCTTGTCTTGTAATAGTTAGAGTGCCTTACAAATCGTAAGGAATCCAACATTTAATTCTAGAACAAAGGACATAGGGGTTCAATACCATTTTGTTTAAGAAGTAGTAGAAGATGGAAGTGTGGATATGTAGAAAATTCACACGAAGGAGGGCCTGGCTGTAATATCCCACGTCGCTTGTGTACCAAACAGGTCTTGGATTAATAAGTGCAGGGAGGTGTATTCAGTATACCGAGGCCTTTAGAAAAACCCCTTGCCTTTATGATGAAGTGGTTAAAGTGGATACAATATCAGTACAGTGGGCCCCTCTATTACCTTGTTGGTATCAGAGCTACTCCGGAGGTACCCAAGGTACGAGTCCTAAGGGTAGGATTTCCTTGAGTTGGGTTGATTTTAATATCCCAAATCACTTGTGTACTAGAAAGATCTTGGGATAATAAGTGTGGATAGGTGTCTTCATTGTACCGAAGCCTTTTAGAAAACCCCATACCTCTGTGATGAGGTGGTTAAAGTGGGGAGAGTATCGGTATGGTGGGCCCCACTACTGATACTGTCCCCACTTTAACAACCTCATCACAGAAGTATGAGGTTTTCTCAAAAGGACTAGCGCAATAAACATACTTCTCACACTTATTAGCCCAATATCTCTTCAGTACACAGGTGATGTGGGATATTACAATCCACCCAACTCTGGGTAGTCCTATCCTTAGGACTCACACCTTTAGTACCTTTAGAATGGCTCTGATACCAACAAGGCAGTGATAGGCCTGTCATATACATACTTTCCCTACTTTAACCACATCATCCCAGAGGATAGGGTTTTCCAAAAGGCCTTAGTACAAAGAACACACTTTCTCACACTTATAAAGCCAAAACCTCTTTAGTACACAGGCGATGTGAGATATTACAATCTACCCAACTCAGGGCAGTCTTGTCCTTAGGACTCACATCTCTAGTACCCCCGGGGTGGTTCTAATACCAACAAGACAGTAGCAGCCTCGATATACCGATGCTGCCCTCACTTTAAGCACCTCATCATAGAGGTATAGGGTTTTTCAAAAAGCTTCGGTATAATGAACACACCTCTCCGCACTTATTAACCTAAGATCTCTCCAGTACACAGGTGATGGGATATTACACTAGCAGATGTCTTAACCAAATCGATCAATACTGACAAGTTCAAATGGTATAGATCCTAATTTGGTTTGGCTAATACGTAAACAACATGAATTGGCAAGAATAAAAAAAATTGCAGATTGTCATAATGTCTCAAGTGGGAGAATGGAGAAAGAAAAATGATAAAACATTGTGATAATGATATTTGAAAACATAGTGAGTTAACTATTTAATATGATCATTGCTTGTAAAAGTTATGAAAATATGGTTAAAGAGAATAGTGATTATCCATGGGAATAATGACAACTCGAGTTAGTTGAAAATTGATTTCATAAGGTATGGAGTGGTGTGACAAAATATGAGTGCAAATTAGCTAATGATGCCTATAAATATCAACGTTTACTTCTCCTCAAACCATCCTATCTCATTCATCCCTTCTTCATATTCTTCTTAGTTCTCTTCTAGCTCAAGAGAAAAAGAGTCTCTTTGTTCTCTCCTTAAGTGCAGAAAGAGGATTGTAATTTATTTTTTACAATGATTCTTTTGCATCTTGCCCGTGAATGTTTTTCTCACGTTAAATCTTTGTGTCTCCTATACTTTCTAGTTTTATGATTTTGTTCTTTAGTTGCGTAATATTGCACACACTTTTCCCTTCCTACAGTTTGAGGCTCTAAAAAATTTTTGTCGAAGTTTAATTCCCCGGCTCAGCGCCTAACCTCTTGGACTATAATCAAGGACAACATATATATCATACAACAAAAGAGGAATACTTACAAAATGATGAGTTAGAAGTTACCTGCAAGTGGACTAGCATCAAATCTGAATCCAAAACTTTTAATTGCACCATATGATTTATCCATCTTGGGATAATTCGGTCAAGCCAAACGTCAAAGTTTCTAGGATAGGTCCACATTACTCTGCTTCTTTCAGGACTAATAGGAATACAATAAACAACGATAACTAATTTTCTTTGGTCACTTTTTTGTAGCTCCTACACCAACAAATTAAAACTACTTCAAATTACAAGCATAAATGCTAAAGTAATAAATCATTTAGATAAATGAAATAAATGAACAGAAGTGTATGGTGCTTCACCTCTTCTTGAGTCATTGATGTCACAAATGCATTCTTTAGCTTAGAATCTGGACAAGTATATATTGTACACGGTGGTATGAACTTAAAGTAGCCATACAATTCCTGCTTCCCAGCAAGACCATTTATGTCGAGTGAACTTACGGTTACCTCTAACGGTATCCCTCCTTCTCTATCTACCTTAGGCATGAAAAGGAGAAGTATTGGTATTTCAACCACAACGATAACAAACATTGAACAACTATTACTTCACAACAACTAAAATTAATTAATCAAATGAGTTGAGAATTCTTATCTTGTTTTTGATCTTGGTGCTTCTATTATTGTGTGGTGAGCATATGGAAGATGAGCAGGGTCCGCAAAATTTTCAACCATAACTTCATATCTGAAAAAGCGAGCATCAGATTTCCATAAGAATTAAGAATGTTGTTGACATGAAACAATACAATTGTAAAATGTTCAACTCTAACACTACAAAGATTGACAAACACATAGAAATCGTACTGTTGTCAAGGCAATGGCATAATGCCTAGGCGATATGCCTTGCCTAGAGAAACCATCGATATGTTCATTAAGTAATGTAAACATAATCAATACTACATGATACATAAAATAAAATATCAACTATAATATGTACTTTAAACATATAATACAATTATTTATGAGGTGTTATGTTATGGTTAGTTTAATCAAATAATCATTTCAAAAAGATGCAGCAAATAGTTTTTATGATTTCTTAAATACTGTTCAAAAAAATTATTGAAGCAAAATTAAACTATGAATGTTCAATTTGTTCGAATTTTGGCTCAAACCAAAAATAGAAAGTGTGTAATTTGAATGCAATTAGAATATGAAGTATGTTAGTTTTCAGTAGGTTTCTAGTTTCAAAGTTTTTATTGTATTAGATTTTTAAATTTTAGTATTTGAGTTGTACTAAAAGTCTATTTAATGATTATTATAAATAATGGTTGGGTCAATAAAATTGGTGTGTGTGAATGAGCAAATATCTAGTTATATATTAAAAGATTACAAGTAATTAAGTATGGGACAAGAAGTGAGTGTCCCAAAAATGACCTCCTTCTGTTTTGTAATTTTTCTAGTTTAATTGATTTCTTTACTTATGGAAGTAGACATTAATTTACCAAATCATGTTAAATTATTTGTACGATTACTTAATTTATTGTTTGAAGATTTTTTAACTCATATTAAATTGGTTGATTGGGGTTCTAAAACCCAACATAAGCATCCTTTATTTTACCTGCTCAAGTGCATTAAAGGTATATTTAAAGTTTCGGGTTTAGAGTTTAATAAAAAGGATTTATTGAACCTCATCAGTAAATATTTTTGAAAACTTGTTCTTAAAATCACAATACCATATGCCCATACAAATATAAATATTTCCAGGAAAATAAAACAAAATAAATTAGAAAAAATTTGCATGCATACCCATATGGTAAATCTCTTGATCCAAATAAACATGAAAAGGATGGATCATCAATTTCTGGAATGTAAGGAGGCTTTCTTGTCATTGCAACATCTTTATATTGTGGCTCGGTGCTTGGCCAAAACCAAACAATCTTGTTATGCTCGATGCTTGGGTAAGCAGCAACACATGCTCTCTTTGAAGTGTGTACCTACAGAATTTGATCCGAATCAAAAACATATATTTTCAAGTTAAGCTATTTAATTCATGCGAGAGTTATAGCGTCTTATCACACTTAAATATATTTTTCGCAATACGCAAAGTAGAACTATGTGTGAAGGGTGAGACAACTAGAAAATAATAAAAATATAAAAGAAGTTTTGTATGAGAGTAATATATAATTGATCCTCAAGATTTATCTCAAGTAATTAACAATAATGTATTTCATTCCAATCCTTATATCATATCTTTTTGGTTAGCACCATGAAGATTATTTCTTCGGTGAACTCTAGATAGAGTTGTATTTATGCAAGAAAAGCAACAAACAAGGTATCCTACCAATCGTAGTTCTCAAGAATTTAAACTCGGACTTACAAGCATATATAATCCTCATTTAGTTCAATCTTACTAATCAATCATCAATCTTAAGTTGGGCTCGTTGATGAAGGATCAAGTCAATTACACGTAAAGAAGAAGGTAACAAGTAAGTGTATTGTATGAACAAAATTCTTTAACAAGAAGTGACATGTACCACACTAACAACATATCCAGTGATTACTTCCAAAGATGCATACACCACAACATAAGAGTAAATTTCAAAGAAAATGGAATAGAAAAGAGGAAAGTTGTTGACACTGTTACTTGCTTTTAGGAATTTATGGTGGCATATTAACAATGTTTTGAACTTCTAAGATTTTCAAGTGATAAAAATATAAATGGACTAGTTAACATGCTTGCTTTCATTTCATCCTGATGAATGCGCTTTATTTTTTATAGGCAAAGAAAGGAGGCACTTATTCGTAGATCTAAAGATGAATCTGTTCATTATGGCTATTCATCCTATCTACCATTGAACCTCCTTTTAAGGTTTGCGTTCTATCACCTTGGTGTACTAAATGTTAGTATTTATACTAAATATGATTCATATATTCCAATTTGGTACATGTTTATGTATTTATTTAGTTCATGTATTTTTTTAGTTCATGTATTTGCATAGTTCATGTATGTGCATTAATTTATATGCATGTACTAATATCTATTATGATTCATGTATGGTTTTAGTTCATAGGATTCATGTATGTCATAAATGTTTGATGCTCATTTGAGCACTATATAAACCCATGTAAGCATAATATTTGAAATCAAGTTGAAGGAACAAAACATTCCAAGTTTTCCTCATTTTTTCTTTCCTTCCTCTTCAAATACTTTGAGTTCTCCCAACAAAGTGGTATCAGAGCTTTGAGAAGGTCCTTGTCAAGAAAAGAAGATGGCAAATAACTTGGTTCGATTCCAAGTTCCTAAATTTACCAAAGAAAATTTTTAGTAATTGGTGTATCAGAATAAAGGCTTTGCTTAGTCCTCAAGGTGTGTGGGAAATAGTACACATGGGCTACGATGAGCATGAAAACGATGTTGTTCTAACTCAAATGAGAAGGATGTTTTGCAAACCGCCAGAAAGAAAGATCAAAAGGCTCTTACTCTCATCTATCAAGCAATTGATGATGGAACATTTGAGATGCAGCAACCACCTCTAAGCAAGCATAAGAGATTCTTGATCGTACCTTTAAAGGTATGGATAAAGTGAAGAGAGTTTGTTTTCAAAGTCTAAGAGGCGACTTTGAAGCATTGCACATGAAAGAATCTGAATCATTTTCATATTATAGTTTAAGAGTATTAGTTGTTGTGAATGAGATGAAAACGTATGGAGAAACCATGAGTGACATCATGGTGATTGAAAAGATCCTTAAATATTTGACGGAGAAGTTTAATCACATTGTTGTAGCCATTGAAGAATCCAAAGACTTGGAAGGTATGACGATTGATGAACTTATGGGTTCCTTGCAAGTCCATGAAGAAAAAATGTTGAAGAAGAAGAACGAGCCAGTGGAGCATGTCTTGCAAACAAAACTTTCATTAAAAGAAAATGAAAGCAATAGTGAGCAAAACCAGAAAGGAAAAGGACGTGGATTAAAAAATGGTCGCGGTCAAGGAAGAGAAAGAGGTGGAGGAAAGTTCTTCAACAAAGAAGACAATAACCATGTTACAAACAGAGATGGTATGACAACTCTCAAGTTCAATGTTATAATTGTCAAAAATATGGTCATTATTCTTGGGAATGTCATAGCAAAACTATTGAGGAGAAGTCAAATTACGCTTCGAATGATAGCAAAGTTGTGGAACCGACTTACTTTTGGCACTTAAAGGAGATGCAGATGAACAGAACAGTACATGGTACCTGGATACCGGTGCAAGTAATCATATGTGTGGCAATAGATCGATGTTCGTGAAATTTAATGACATGGTGACCGGCAACATTACCTTTGGTGATTCATCTAAAATTCTTGTTCGAGGAAAAAGTAACATTTTGATTTGCTTAAAGTCTGGAAAACATCAATTCATTTTCAATGTTTATTATGTGCCGGGTATGACTAGTAACATCTTGAGTTTGGGAAAACTCTTAGAGAAAGTGTAATACCCCAAAATTTTGTCAAATAATTAAAGATAAAGAAGTTTGAGAAAAATAAATAAAATAAGTTGAATAAATTAATTTCAAAGATTTTAAGAAATTTTGGGTGCAAATGGTGGGTCGGCACATGAGAAATAAAATAAATTAGAGTT
>JAJIYU010016879.1:0-11930 GCA_030144865.1 Tinospora cordifolia | reverse complement strand
ACAGTTCTTCTGGGTTCAGGGACTCTCTTTTCTTCTCCTTTTTCTGGTGCTTCACCCAATCGCATGGCTGTGTATCCGGCAAGGAGGATATGGACATTCTCTCCTGTGTGTATGGGCAGGCGTTCGAGCAAGATTGCTGGAAGAAAGGTGATGCATTTAAGATCTTTCGGAAATCTATCTTAATGCTTGTGTTCTTGTTGCTTATTGGGTTTTTGAAATTGTTGAGCCGATTTAAATATTAGCTTTTTTGGAACCAACATTAGAAATTTGGTCATTAAATAACTAAAGATTAGTTCATGTACAACATATTTGGGCATTTAATACCTAAACGTTAGAGCCTTTACTTTAAACCCTAAACCCTAGACTCTACTTGTGAAATCACGGAATGGGTAAACTTGTTAGTCTCATTGCTCCTTTTCTTTGTTTGCTTGAGTCTTTCTAGAAGAAAAGGTAGAGAAATACTTGATTTATTAGATATAAGTGACTAGATAGCTTAGCAATCTAGAAGATTTCAAAGAAATGTAAACATGTGTAAATTATTTGTTAGGCAAACAATTTAAAGCCATTCAAGAACTTTCGAATTTCTTGGTTTATTTTGTGTTTTCTCCAAAATTATAAAAGTTAAACTTATCACCAGGTATCCAATTTCCAAATGATAAGTTGTGGGAGTCGATATCCTTTTTTTTTTTTTTTGGTTTAGATGAAGTGAAATCTTTAATTTTTTTGACTACTTTTTTTTTTAAAAAATTTCCACAGAATTTTTATTCGTTGGAATTTCTTAACGTACATGTTTCCTCCCTGTTGTTGGCAAAGTCAACTATGGGCTTCTTTTATGCATGTTTCTTAGGTATGACATGCACTACATCACCACTCATGTGGAACCCTTGAACTTTGTCTCACGTTTCCATGTCACTATATTCTCTTCATGGTCAGTCTATCCCTAAGCTCTTGCTTGGAAATGGTTTTTCTTTCCTCATTATGTTCATTCTACTTTGCCATTGATCCATCCTAACGTCTTCATCTTTGCCATAGTCACGACTTTCCTTAGTTCTCCTCAACATAGCATGGGTAGTCTTATGGCTGTTCTGTAATTATTTCCCAAGGGCATATTTGATCAAAATCCATTGAAGATTGTAATGGAATCCATAGTCATCAAATATCCCTTGGGTTTAAAAACTTGCTTGTCAATTAAAAAGGAAATGGATTGCATATTCATTGATTAACCCTTAAGTTTTAAAATAATTGCCTTAATAGTAATCTTTCTCTTCTGTTGTGTGCCATTTTATTGTGTCCTTGTCCATGGTATAAAGGCTGCTGTATACGTAATAACTTGTAGTCCCCATATATGTACCAGTGTTTTATTTGATAGATGGCTGTCACTGTATAAGCATTTTTGAAAGGGACAGTTTTTGCAACTTTTTTTTTATTTTTTATTTTTAACTATTAAATATTTTATCATTGGCAGGCACAGTATTGTGCTATTATATTTCTTTTACACTCTACATAGCTGTAGTGCCTAGACCATGTTGCTGCAGTACAAGACACAATTAGAACTTTAATTGCAAGGAATGGTAGCTTGCTTTTTGGAGACGGTTAAACTTCGTGAACCTTTATACAAGAAAATGATTGTGTTGCCTTTTGCATTCAATAACACATTGTGAATTTAGATTCACCTTTTGAGAACCATACATATGCTGATTTAACTCTGATGAGACAAAGCTTCCAGCAATGGTTTATGGTTAGCATCTAATATGTCAATGGCAAAATGGTTTCTCAACATCTAATATGTCTATAAGAAAGGTGGACTCCTTGATGTTCAAGACTTAAATGCAAATTCTAATTATTATCACTTAGAGTTGAAGGTTGTGCAACCGTAGAGAAAATACACTATCATCTTGAAATATGTCCAATTTCTACTTTGAATGTTCAATTTTCATACTCAGTCTCTCAAAACCAGAAAAAGATTCCTATTAGACATTGAAATCTTATACCGTATTTCATTCATTAGGTGTTTATGTGGGAGCCTTAGATTGGGGATGGCGCATATGCAGGTTGTATGTTTACATCTTCCTTGGATGGTTTGGATTCTTTGGACTTCTCTAGTGGACTGATATAAATATTCGGGGAATACAGTGAGAGCAAGTTTAAATCCCTTTTTTTCAGCCTTCTGAATGTATTCTACAAATGCAGGGTGCTCAAGATGCAAAGAAAGCAAAGCGTTATTCAAAAATTGGGAAGGAAATCGTATCTGCGTAAGTCCAACCATTTCAACCTCTTAAAAGGATTTTTTAGAAACAGTGGATAGAATTGCAAAATTATATCATCTATAGTGCATAAACCATTCTTTAGTTGATCTTATGTTTACTCATACAACAATAGAGTAGTTTCACATAAGAAGATTCAGTGTTGATCACGACCAGCTCCACCACCAACACCTAAGTCGACCCACACTAATACCAAACCAAAGGCTCCATCGGCACCACCGTTGAGTCCTTCACCTCCACCAACACCAGCACCTGGACCAAATCCATCACCATTATATAAGCCTCCTCCAACAGCGCTACTGCCACTGCCCCCAAAGCGGCCAACACCTCCACTAGCACCTCCTCCTATGCCTCAAAGAAAATTGGAAGTAGGGAGTTTCATGCTATCACTTTACATATTGAGTCAGGTTCTGATTTCTAAAATTTAGGCTTTTGTGTTATGCATTGTGTGGTTGGACTATGCAATGAACATCATGCATCTTACAAGAGGGGCTTCTTTTTGTTTGTCTGAACAATTAATTATTTAATAAAATGGGCAAGATTTCAGCTTAGAAAAATAACTAACTGCATCTATGGTGCTAGATAGTAGCATGCGTGTTTTCAAACATGACCTTTTTGTGGAGCTAGTCTGCAGGTTATTCCAGCTATATTTAACTTGTTTTGCATTTAGAAAAGTCAGCTAAAACTGAAACTTCTATGCTAGTAGGTAGTATATTAGAAGTTTGAAAAATAAAGAATGCCAATTCTGTACTTCCTATTATAAGGCAGATAGCGTCTCCTTGTGATTTCTATTTGTATTACTGCTAAAACTTCTCTGCTACATCACTGTACTGTTCCTAAATTTCTAAATGTAATTGTTGTTTGCTATCAGGAATTAGTTGTGAACTCATAATTACGATGGTGTTATGATGAACAGATGAAGCTACAACTTGAGATTTTCTAATCACACATTTTGTTTCTTTATATACATGTTGCATCACATCATAAATCACTTTATATTGGGACTGAATTTTTTCTTGCTTATTGTTGTGACATCAATGGTGCAGTGTTAAAAAAGGTGGTCCTAATCCAATATCAAATACTGTTTTGGCCTCTGTGATAGAGAAAGCTAAGGAGCTAGATGTACCCAAAGAAATTGTAGAGCGGAACATTAAGAGAGCTTCCGAAAAGGGACAAGAAGCTTACATCGAGAAAGTTTATGAGGCAAGTGTTATTCTTGATTTCCAACCTTCCCTTTATAGCTGGTATGTGGTAATAGTCAGGTGCGGTGTGATGATGGAAGTCATAGTTTGAGCTAAAATAAGTATGTTATTTGTGGTGCTTCATAGTCTTTATTGTCTTTAGATCCGTGGCAATTATGGAGTTGCATAAAAAGGATTAGATTGTAAATTTATCAATTTGACAATTTTTGCTTCTATGTAAAATTTGATGTTGAATTGTAGTTAAGCAGCATTTTCTGTTAGTCTCTTCCTTTTTAACATCTAAAATATGGGTCCAATGGTTAATGGCCTCATTTTTCGTCCTCCTTGCCCTTAAGTCTGTTAATTTTGCTACTCCACTTCACAAATGAATGAATCACTTCTTGGAATGATTTCCTCATTGTTTTTGAATCTGAACCATGTTAGTCAAAATCGTGAATAAGAAGTGAACTGTTGGTTTCCTTCTAAATTGAATTGAAATTTGAATCAATGAATCATGGAATTCGGGTTACTACTATGAATCACATATGAATTTTAGTTTCTAGAGATATTTATTTGTAATTCTTAATGGTATATTATATTTCTATTATAAATTTTAAGATCTTGGTTTTAATTTATGGTTTATTCTATTATTCTAATCATTAAATTTTAAGAATGGTGATACAAAACTTTATTCTTTGTCGCCGTGGTAGATTTCCAAGTTCCAACCTTCAAGCACTTAATGGTCTTATTTTAGTTGGATCGAGGAAAAAAAAAGGGAGAGAGAGAGACCTCGAGTAGGTTTGATGAAAGAAAAAAAAGAGCCCCAAACCCTATTGTGACTTTGTGAGGAAAATGATGCAATGTTTTTTTTTTCTTTTTCTTTTCTTCTTTGTTTCAGTGTAGGGTAGGCTTTTTAATTGCAGGGCCTTTTGTGGGTTTTTTGTCATAAAATCGGTTTCTTTTTGTTTTTAAAATGGTAAAAATGGTTTTCTAACCTTTTCTTTTTAATAGTTAAATAATTTTTTCAGAAGCTCAAAGGTAGAACCATAGAGGATCAAAATAAAATCCCCTGAATTGGGCTGAATTGATGAGAATTGCATGATTTGTGCAACAGCTTGATTTAGGGGTAATTCACCAGAATTTTGATTCTTACCTGCAATCTGAATCACTAAGTGGTTGAATTGAACTACAAATTCTGCCATTCACAATTCGAATAGCAATTCTATCAACCATGATCTGAACCAGAGTCTAGAAGCCAACAATGATAGTCAAAGAATTCAATTCTGTAGTTCTGCTGCCTCGAATGACGCTTTGCATAGATCAATTCATATTTTGAACTGTAGTAATAGTGAAGTTTGAAGATATTTTTCATTGCAAGACCATTACAAACTAAGAATTAGTTGCAAGTCTACATGAACATAAGGTCATTTTTCATGTTTTGATTATGTATGAATTGAAATTACTAATGCTAGCAACATTTTTTTATTTTTATTTTTTGGACAAGAAACATAGAGATATATTACAAAGGTATAAGAAAGAAAGTAGAGGGATGAGATATCCTAAAATTACAAACTCACCAAAATACTCACCCACTTTAACATCCAAGTAGCCCACCCATACCCCTAGGACAATTTACAGGAACTGATCCATTACAAGAATAAAAAAGAACTCCTACTGTGGACCTGAGTGCGTGAGGAAGAAGAATTTCTGAAAAATCTGCAATTCATTTCATCATAGACACACGAAAAAGTAGAAAAATAGATAAAAATTCAGTACTTTTTCCTACTGTGAACAGAAGTAGGACAAGAAAACAAAACATTATCATCTGGAGAGCAAAGCTCTGGAGATTTTCTACTCCATTGATCCCAGACAACTTTCACAAAACTGCGATCCCTAGAGAGATGGACTGCTATCTGGTTGCTTATAATTTTTTCTTGTGGAAAAGTGGTGTTCATGTTCTCGTTCTTCTGCACTTCCTCAGTTCAGCATGAGATTGGTCCATCGGCGGCATGCAACTCACCTCACTTCAAACATTGAATGTCCACTCATGCACCGATGATCAAAGCTAGGCCCAGTAGATCCAAGACCCCCAATTTCTTTTTGCCTTGAATAAACCTTAAGGGCAGTGCTGTTACAGACCAGCCTATCCTTTTCCTTAAAGCCTGGTTTAGTAAGCAACCCTGGTCTGTCATTAACAAAGTAGTTGAAAACATGATACTAAACTTTGGAAAAGGAAAATGTTCGATAGAGTGAGCCAATGAAAGAGTAAGCGCTAAACAAACAGGAGAAGAAAGATTTGCAAACAAAACAGTAGGTAGACAATTCTGAAGTAGGAGGCAAGGAAGATAGAAACACGAACAAAGAATATGGCCTCAAATTGTTTAAAAAGTATGAGTGGATGGAATTTGATCTCATTGTTGGTTATTATCATATGAAGGCCCAAAGTTGACCTGGTATTTTTCTACACTTTGGCAACAAACATCCAGATGCAAAGATGAGGAATGTAAGTTTTGTTATGATTACATGCCTTCATGAAAAAAAAAAAGAAAATCCTCTCATTGAAAAATTGAAATCCTATCACTTTATGCATAGTTTCTGAACATAAGAATGCACGATTGATTAAATGAATGTATGAATTTACTTCTAATGACTCGATCCTCTGGCCTAAGTATAGGATGTTTAGTTTGTTATCATCGAAAATTGGAAAGCATGTAAAAAATTTGAACTTATCTAGTTTTCTTTACCAATGGTTTTGGTGGATATTATGCTAGATAACAAATCGTTAAATTATTTGATCCACAATCAACACAGTTATACTAGTTTGTTGTCAAAAAAAAAAAAGTTTGATCTAAAAGCAAACAATGTGATCTTGTCAATTTTCATTCCTTACATTGGTATATCAGATTTGGTCAACCTATCAAGTTAAATAAGCTGCCTCCTCAATATTTAAAGTCAACCAAAGTAGGTTAAGTTGGCCAATTTAGTGGTTGACGAAATTTGCACCCATAAAGGGGCAATGTTTGGGCCCTCTAATTTAAAGCATAAAGCAGAGAACGCCATGATGTAGTCCCTATACCTGTTAATTTATGGTTTAACTATATGATTTATAGCCTATAATGTAGGGGTAGTTTTGCTCAACATGGTGTTGTGCCTAGAGCTATGCACTTATTGCTTTAGATTAACCACCCAAAGATTTGCACCTTAGATGGAAGTAAAGTCCTGCAAACAAAATTAGCAATTGGAAAGAAAAGAACCACATTATTAGAAGCCAGTTCTAAAAGGATTTGCAAGAATATTCATCCAAAGGCTCCAGAGGCCAAGCAACACAATGATTCAAACCCAAAATATTTACATATTCACTGTGACTTTAGCCTGCCCTCTAGCAGTTAAAGCCCTAGGAAAGTGGAGGTTCCATACGTGGCTTTAAACACTGACAAGGAGAAGGCTGGCATGGCAGCAAAAACTGGCCTAATGATGGCCAATGTAACCCTCTTTGATAGGAAGCTCCTCTTCCATATATCCAGCCTCCTAGACATAGTGGATGTCATAGGCTCTTGAAAGCTATGAATCATCAGATTTTGCCCAGCTGCTAGCCCAAATAACTCATTGGCCGGCCAGCTGCTAATAGGTCCTATTCTGCTTGGTAGGACCACTTACTCATTTTCTGGCATTTTAATCCCTATGATCTGACATTTTGACATATTAACCTTTAAGTCAAAACATGCTAAAGAAATCAAGATATTCAATGCATTAGGGAAACTTCTCTGAACCTCAAGAAGGAAAATCGTGTCATCTGCATACTGCAAGTGCGAAACCTCCACGTTCTCCCAACCAATGCTAGAATCGAGCACCAAGTAAATTTCTCTAGCCCTTTACATCTATCTATCAGCCATAATTGTGGCATTTAGCGCTGAATTTCCCCAAGGGCAACCATTAACCACCATAGAATATGTGATTGAGAATACACAACCCATAACCCATGAGGTCCATCTATTTCGGAACTCTTGTTCTTGAACTTCAAGAACTTCCATTGGACAGATTCATATGCTTTAATAAAAACTACTTTGGAGACTATCCCACTTGTAATCGTCAACCGCTTATGCGCCTTGATGTCTATTATTAGGTTATTGGGTGCAGCTGTGTAGTTTGGCTAGATGGTCAAGGTAGCTAGCTGAACTAGCCCAAGCCAAATCACCAGTTCACCACTCCTAAATATATTGGCTAATATTATTGACCACGGTTCTGTTGAGCAATTTCCGATGAGATCAACTAATGTAATGAAATACTTGCAATGCCCTTAGTATATTAAAACAACTCTGATTTGCCTCCATGTCATAGAAGACGTGAGAGACACTATAACCTTTTATATGAAAGCAACAATTGTTTCTATGAAATCATAGTCATTAAATGTAGATATTACCTTTCTTTGTGATGTTGCCATTGGACTCTAATAATGCCTAGCCCTTCTTCTGTGTGTTATACATCCTACCATTTTTCTTCTTTCTTAACATTTTTGTTTTTGTTATGAACTCAGCATTATTGGTAAGGTTTGTGTTAGCTATTTTAATCTGATAGAACACTCATTTGCTTGCTACTTTTCTAACTAAATTCTCAGGTATATGGTTTTGGTGGTGTTGGTATGGTAGTTGAAGTCTTAACTGATAAGGTAAATAGATCAGTGGCTGCTATCAGAGAGGTGGCAAAAGATTATGGTGGGAAAATGGCAGATCCAGGATCCATTACATTCAAGTTCAGACGTGCACGAGTTGTAAATATAAAGGTCACAGATGCAGAGAAAGATCAGCTAATTGGAATTGCATTAGATGCTGGAGCTGAGGATGTTATTGAGCCTCATGTATATGATGATGATACTGAAGAAGATCGCTCAGAAAGGTCTAATTAATTCTTCTTTTTTGTATATAAAAATGGATTTTGCTTCTAGTGGTCTTTTCATTTTTCTTTTATCATTTATTTCTATCTTCGCATTGAAGATTATACTTTCAGTGCACGCAATTTGTCAAATACATTTATAGAAGACATTCGAGTTGATTTTTAAAGGATGCAACATTGGTGTAAATTAAAAGGATGTGTTTTGAACTTTAACTATGGTAAAGGGGAAAACATTAGATTTTGTCCTATGGTACAAGCACAACCCCTCATAAATAAGCCCACTCTCAGAAACGAAAAGTTATTGTCGTAAAGGTACAATACCAACCTCTTAGTGTCCATCCAAAGCCTCTATTATGGGTATTTTATATCCTCCCGTTTCTTTAAGTACAATTTTGCTCATGACACCTGTTGCTATAGCATTATAGACTATATTGTTACTCTTGCTTCTTGCAAGAAGAATGAGGATACATCATGGGAAAATAAAATCTTTCATGGAGTAGAAGGAAATGAAACACTTTCATAAAAATTTTCATAGAATCGAAAGGAGCATTTGTTGAGAAATATGAAAATGGAATGGGATTTTTGAATTCATATGGAACCATAATAGAAAAGATAGATTTGTCAGTCGATTTGTTCAAATTCATTGGTTTAATCCAGCATATCTCTGAAAAATCCTACAGTTTCTTGCCTTCCATGGGGCACAAACAACAGTAATATACACAATCCTACCAATGTTCTTTGAAGGACTTGACCACTGTATATGGTGAATCAAAGAACATTCAAGGAAATTAGATGGAACTGTCAACTTCCTGGAAAGGCACTATCCCTTCAGTTATGCCACACTTCTAGCAAAGTAAAAAGACATATTCGAAAGACTCTTCATCCATATAACAAAGTATGCAACAATTGGGAAAAAAAAGGGATAGCTCACATGAGCCTGTAGCACGCACTTGTACTCAATTTTCTCAAAGCCACCACCCAGTCCTTAACCCTAGTTTTGAATTGAACATCAGTCGAACTTGATGTTTATTTGCTTTGATTCATTTTATTGATGTTGGATATTTCTAAAGAAAGGATCTGGTGTTGGTTTTCTTTATTTGGGCATTTCTAGATCTTAGAAACTGGTTGTTTGTTTTATGTTATTTGCTTTGATTCATTTTATCCATGTTTGATATTTTTAAACAATTTGGCTCTTTGAGTTATGCCAATTCTAAAAAGGTTCTAAAACTAGTTTGATGTTTACACTCAGTTATTATAAGATTGTATGTTCCGCTACGAACTACTCTGACATATTAGCAAAACTTCGGGATGAAGGAATACCATTTGAACCTGATAATGGATCTGAGCTACTTCCAATTACTACCATTGAGGTATGTCATTATGTACCAAGACTTTCAATACATTCTCTATTTCTTGGAGCAATATTTTATGTACTGTTTTTCATGCTCATTGCGGACTGTGTAGTGTTGGATAACTTCAGCCAAATGGTTTCTTTCATTTACATGCTTCAATGATCAAGGGAATGAGAACTTTCTTTGTTTTAAATAATCTATGGATTCCCATGTAGTCTAGCGTGCACTCAAGTTTTGCATTGAACCTGACGCATACGCAGATATACTAGTAAACATGCATGTGCATTGCACTTGAGCACTTAAAATAACTGTTAAAATTTATATTAATAATGAATAATATTTATATAATCTTTAAAGATCTGTTGAATATTAGTTATCAATGAAATAGATTTGAAAAAAAAAAGAAAAAAAATCAGATCATGTGGAAAAATGTGTACGGCACTGCTAAAATAGGAACGTTATAATAAATAAGTGACAGCAAAACATAAATGAAATACATTTGAAAAAGCATAAATTAAAAAAATAAACAAATCTGATCATGTAAAAATAAGTTGTATGACAATCTGAAACTAGCAATATTATATCAAAAAATTTAACCATTTAACTAAACAAAAGTAAACATTAAAAATTTTATAAAAAGTTTAAGGTTATGAATTATCTATAAATTATGCAAACAAAATCTAAAGCAACCAACTTGGAGAAGAAATAAAAAAGAAGTTATAACAAAAGGTTAAAAAAAAATGCAATATAGTGATGAAGTGGAAACAAAAAAAATTATAAAAGAAAGAGAGCTCACAAGAAAAAATTTGAAAAGAAATTAAATTGAACAAATAGATTGTCAACTATCACAAATTTAAAACCGGAAAAAAAAAAACATAACAAGTGTACAAAATATTCACAGGATAAAATAATTAAAACTGGAAGCAATCCCCATTCCTATTTACTCTAATGGCGGATACTCTTACAAGAATTATGCATAGAACTGTCCAAGCAGGAAAATTGGAAGACCTAACTGTAGGCAAGGAGAATATTCAGCTCACTCACCCGCTATTTGCAGACGATTGCATCATATTCATGAAAGATGATGAGATGGAAATAGAAGCAGTCCAGAATGTGTTGCATGCCTTCAGCTTCCTAACTGGAATGAGAATTAATGGAGCTAAGAGCCAATTGCTAGGTCTTAACACTAATGAAGATGAGGTTGTAGAAAAGGCGACATCCTTGATGGTCTCCCCCGGAAAATGGCCAACTACATACTTAGGTCTTCCTCTTGGTGGAAATCCATGCAAGGTGGGTTTTTGGGACCCAATGATACGCACAATAGAACAAAGAATTGCAGGCTAGAAAAGGAGTTACTTATCTAGAGGAGGAAGACTACTCCTTTTGCGTACGGTTTTGGAGGCATTGCCCACATACTTCTTGTCAGTTTTTAGGATACCAAAAATAGTAGCAGCTAGCATTGAAAATCTGATGAGAAAGTTCTTATGGAACCATGAGGAATCAGAAAAAGGGAGAAGCATGGTTCGGTGGAAACAAGTTAGTAAAAAAGACACAAGTAAAGGGGGGTTAGGAGTGGGGGGAGTGATAAGGATGAATTTAGCCTTGAGAGGGAAATGGCTGTGGCGGATGTTGGAGAAACCGAATGCCTTGTGGGCTAGAATTGTGCGTAGCATACATGGCTCAAAGGAATTTGGGACAGCAGCAGGTTTTAACAGAAAATGCAGCCACCGATCTCCTTGGAAAGATATATGCACAATCTACGATCAATTTAAACCATATGTAGTTTGGCAAGTTGGAGAAGGAGACCAAGTCAGATTTTGGATGGATATCTAGTGTGGACAGGAGCCTCTAAGTGTAAAATATCCTAATGTTTACCGATTAAGCAATAGGAAATAGGCCACAGTCTCAGATTTACGAATGGAATCTATAGTGGAAGGAAGGACATAATGGAGTTGGAACCTTGATATAACCAGCAATATTAATGAAACTATAATGGAGGAGCTGGGGGACTTGCTTCACACCCTAAATAACTTTCAGCCCAACAATAGAAGTGCAGAAGACAAGCCTTGCTGGACACAAGACCAAAATAGAAAATACACAGTTAGATCCTTCATGAGACAATTGAATGACTAGGAAACTGGACCGCAATAATCATCTATGGACTTTTTCTGGACGACAAAAGTGCCAATGAAAGCTAGAATCCTACTGTCGCTCATCTATCTGAATAAGCTGAAAACTGTTGA
>JAJIYU010016878.1:0-11949 GCA_030144865.1 Tinospora cordifolia | reverse complement strand
TTTATCATACTACTACAATATTATTGATCAATATGACATTTTTCAAATATGCTAAAATAAATAAATAAATAAATGAATAAATAAATTTATTACATTTTTTTGTCATTCATGTCTTTCCTCATAATGGTCAATGTTTGTTGACTACAGTTCTTTAACACGTAATTATAGTCAAACCTTTTGTATTACAACACTTAAAATTAGTGGGTATTACACTCTTAGGTTGTGATACTGATGACATGGCTGATTTTAGATGGTACCTGAGGCCCTACGATTATGATTAGATTGGATCATAGGAAATACCAAGAGGCATCTCAACCCTCTTCCAGTCTTAGACTTTGACCAAAACTAAGTGAATGTTCGAAACGCTTAATGTTTGAAAGTGTTTGTAATGTTTTGGATTGGGTCTGTATAATGCATGTAATGTGTAAGAATGATCCTCTGGGCTTTTGAGCTCACTCCCTTTTATTTTTCAGGTACATCTGGACCTATAGTATGATAACTTACATCAGAAGACTTACAATTTAATTGGATGCATCATTGGGGAGGTTGTCCGGGGTAGGAGACTTGGAGATCATGTTTTATGTATTTTACTAGATTGTTTTAATATATTTATGTTGGTTTTAATTTTAGTTTATTTTATCTTTAAATGACTTTTCTTGTTTAACAATTTTGGTTTTAATAATAATTCTTAAAGTTATTCCGCTGCATTGTTCATGATTTATCTTGAGAAATCTAGTGAATGTATTGTGGAATTATCTTGATCTTTTGTTTCGTATAGAATATCTATCTAGACTTTGACTTGGGAAGAAAAGTTTATGAGCTTAATTTTAAAGAAAAAGATTTGGACAGAGAGAAAATTTTTAGGAGCATTCCAATTTTTAACGGGTAACGATCCACACTTGAGACAACACGTGAACGAAGGTCCGGTTAAAAATTGGGGTATTACACTAGGCTTCAAAACTGTTAAGCTTAACTAGCATCTCAATCCTCACTTGTTGCCACCCATCTTCCCCAAGACTGAGGCCTGTTGCAATGATGCAATACCCACAATTACCGTCAGCCTTGACATCAGCCACATTAAGAATGTGATCATGCAACCCAACATGAAATGCCCCAAGATAAGTCATGTCATCCTTGATCGAGTCCTATAAACCTTTTGTTTCAGAACTTTCTTTTTCAATAAAACATTGAATGAAGATCTTGAACCAACAGATAGAACATGCTCAAAATGGGAGGGTTCTCGTTTTGTATCCACCTTCTTTGACCTTCTTTTTGTTTTAATTTTCTCTTTAGGCGGAACAACAAAAGACATGGATGGGGAGACAATCTCTAAAAGTTGTTGCATAATCTTGTTTTTTCCACTTTCATCACTTCTCTCTATCTTATCTGCCACTTTTTCTAATAATGCCCTGTAATTAAAGTCTCGTAGTCTTATGGGTTCATCAAGGCTAAGCCTTTGCCAATGAACATGAATGTCCTCTAATGGGATCGGCAAGTAGGCCACTTCATACTTAGCTAGCTCATGAACACATGGAAGCTTGTGTGTTGTACATAACACACAGCCACAACACACTTGATCAACATGAATACTCTGTACACGCTGCAACGCAAGTCAAATATTCTCCAATGCAGCCCTAGAGATGAATCCATGCAACAATGTAAAAATAGGAACTCCGTATTAATGTATAACAATACTCAAACTCTTCTCAAATGATGCTTTGATCTCCGTGTGTTGTAACTCAAGCATTGAATTGATTGCACTCCATGACATTGCAAAATTCCCTTGTGAATACTTGATATACCTTTTTAATTTGGCATGTGCACTTTCTGCCCTCTTTGTTGTAGTGTTACCAAAGTGCATCACCTTATTGGTCCAAGCCTTTACAAACTTTTCTTTAAATTGGTTCAGCCACGTACTTTTCACATATGCAAGTCCACTATCAAGTGCACTATATTTTGCCTCCATAAGCTTGAGCTTCTCTTTATACTCAACCTTTGTACCACTGTTCACCAATGCATTCTACTTCTGAACAAATTCTTTGAAATCATCACCCTTGTGAAATATTTCTTTAGTATTAGCTAAAACATTCTTGTTGATGTGCCACGTACACAATAAGTTTGTGCAATTGAGAAACACATTAGCAACTGCATTCATAAGTGTAACACCCCCAATTTTCAACCAGACCTCTGTTCACGTGTTATCTCACGTGTGGATTGTCGCCCGATGAAAATCAAGGTGTTACCTAAATTTTTCTTCTGTCAAAATTCTTTTTCTTCCAAGTTAAACTCATAATAATTTGTTCTCAAGTCAATATCTGGGTAATTGTTTATCAAAACAAAAACATCAAGAGAACTTCTCAAAATATTCACCAAATTTCTCAATACAATTCATAAATAATGCAGTGAAATACTTTAAAATTTATTATCAAAACCAAGGTTATCAAACAAGTGAAGTCCTTGAAAGTTAAAACTGACATAAATACATTAAAACAATCCAATGGAAATAAATAAATCATAACTTCCAAGTCTCCCATTCCAGACGACTTCCCCAAGAGGTGTCCACTCTGATGTAAGTCTCCTGACATATATTGCTGTGTGCTATGTCCAATTAGTCCTGAAAAGTAAAATGAGAGTGAGCTCAAAAGCTCAGTGGATCATTTCTACACATCACACGCATTATACAGACCCAATCCAAAACATTACAAATACTTTCAAACATTAGGCGTTTCAAACATTCATTTAATTTTGATTGAAGTCAAGATCGGGAGAAGGTTGAGATCCCTCTCGGTATTCCCTGTGATCTAATCTAATCGTAATCATAGAGGCCTCAGGTATTGATACCGTTTAAAATTAGTCATGTCTCAGTATCACAGTCCAAGAGAGAGTACTTATCGCAACGTCGTATCGTCTCCCAAAGACTTCGAGCTGTCACAGGCAGCTCCCGGGGGGGGGGGGGGGTACCTATGATCCGCCTTTCGACTCGACAATCACACTGGTACGTGGATTCTTAACAAACCTTGGTCTTCTTTTAGTTTTATAAAGTTACTTCAATCACACCAAAACATCATTCATATCATAGCAAAACAGATTTACTAATGCTAGACATTAATAGAGTATGATTATTGATCAAACGATGAAATCTAAAAGCATAATTTCATATAGAAGCATGCCAAAATCAAGAAACTAATCATCACACGTCATGCAACAATACCAATAATTCAAATCAATTTTCCCCAAAAACATTAACAACGTAGAACCTATTCAAACAAATGTCTTGAATTTTAAATTCGCATAATACATGTGAGAGAGAGAATCACGCCCACCTGAATTCTAGGGCGATTTCCTCCCCTTCGTCGCTAGCGATCGTCCTAGAAATTTTTATCTGCAAAATAATGGTAACGTAACAATATCTTAAGCAACATTCCTATTAATTTTTCTACTAATAATTTTCATGAGGAATTATACAAATTTTGGAAATCTTTTTGTATTATTATTGAATTAAATATTCTTTAATCTCTCGTTCTTTTTATTATAGTCAAATTATTCGTGGAATAATTACAAACAAAATAAGAATTCTGTTCGTTAAACCTTTAGTCTTATTAGAAGTTGACGATCTTTCATTTTCAATTATGTACTTGAAATTTTTTTACTAAATTATTTATAGCACTAGTTTTAGTGATTATTTATTTATTTTCCTATTTAAATAATTTAATATTGTATAATTTACTTCTAATTCTCTTTAATTCCTTGATTTAAAACTTTGAATTATTAGAAATGCATTCATTCGTTAATTTTGTTTATTTCCCAATCTTAGCACTTTATAATTCCTATTTCTAACTAACGCACATATACTATCTTATGATATTTCTTAATCTATATTAATAAGTCTCTTATACTTAGATTACCAAATAAACATGTTTAAATTGGATAATCTAAATTCATTAAATTTCTTACCTGTTAATTTGGTCAACCCACTAGTTGATAAAGAAGCTGCCAACACGAGATGGTGTTCTTCTCTTCTCCGTCCAGCAACGTTCCCAGCTGCAACTCTAATTTTTTTTTTCTCCTCTTTCAATCTTGCAAAACCAAATTTCAATCACTCCTAACTATCTGGTGCTTTAGTTCAATTAAACTCAACATTGTCTCAATTTCTGAAATCACTATGATCAACCATTCCATTTCTCTCCCATCGGTGACTCAATTGAAATCAGAAATTGATCCAACTCCTCTGTTCTTCTTCTCCAAGAAGTTGTCGTCGTTCAGTTTCGTTCCACCGGAAATCAGCAGCTTATTGCGTGCGTTTAGCTGCTCCGGTCGCCGTTCTCCCCTCTGTTTTTAGTTGCAGCAGCCAAGCTTCTCTCCTCCAATGCCAAAGTTCCCTGCCGGTCTCCCCTGTTTTCAGTTGCAGCAGCCGAGCTTCTCTCCTCCAATGCCAGAGCTCCCTGCCGGTCTCCCCTGTTTTCAGTTGCAGCAGCCGAACCCCTCTCTTCCAACGCCGAAGCTCCCTGCAGGTCGTGCTCTATCTCGTCTTTCAAATCCAGCAATTCACCTTCAACTCCCCTACGCCGTGCTATGTTTCAATTTTCAGACCCAAATTCCGCTATCAGATTGATGTTCTCAGCTCACCGTCCACCGTTCTTCATGTATAATCCATTCTTCCGGTTGCTTCCCTTTTCTTTCTCAGTCGTCTTCTTCTTCTTCTTCAATTACCGCAACTCCCTTCTTCTTCAATGTCTCGGCTTCTTCTTCTTCTTCTTCTGTTTTGACGACCATGAACCAGACAATTTCACCAAAAACAGCTGCTACCTTCCTCTATTATCTTCTATCCAGCTCTGTTCTTCATGGACTCAACTCACCGGCAAGCATTTAATGTCCAAAGTGACAGCAACCATCAGTTTCATCTTCGTCTTCCCTTTCAATCCGCCCTAACACCACCCAGCAACTTCTTCTTCTTCGGTCACACCAGTTCATTTCATTGACCAGTATCCAGTCCTTCTGCGGCTGATCTTTTCCGACTATCTTCCCTTTTTTTATATACAACGGAGACTATTCTCGAACCTCCCCGGTTCGCCGCCAAGCCACTTCCTTGAATGTTCCTGATTCGTCTCTTCACCGACTGGAATTCGAAGAAACCAGAATTTTCTGGTGTAGAATTTTAGTCTCCTCCGCTCGTCTCCACCAAATTTCAAACTTTGGTTTAATATTTATAAGTTTATTTCATAATCGTGCCTGTCTTTCTGTTTACTTATTTTATTTATTTATCTAATTTATGAATTCAGCCTTTTATGATTAATAACTATTCAATTCAAATCTTTTTAAGTTATATAATTCTCAAAATTTATTTTATTTATTTAAAACTTGAGTATAATTCAATGTCAATTTATTTTATTTATTTTATTTATATAATTCTCAAAATTTATTGTATTGCTAACCATATTATAACCTTGTAGATATATGTTAATAGTATAATTTCCTTGTTCATTTTAATACTTCTATCATATGTATAAATTGTTCATTTTAGTCATAATTTAATTTTAATTTTTTTTTCAATTAAATTTTATTCGCAACAAGATTTTTATCACCCACAAAAATTTTGATGTTACATCTCATTCACCATAAACATGATTATGTATAAAATAAAATAATCTAAAATACTAACGTTTTGTTCGAATAAAATTTCAATCAATCGTCGTCAATCTTTATATTAACTCGCAGCGTAACGAGCTTGCAAAATTCTGGGGTGTTACAATAAGGGTCAAATCTCTATCAGTGACAATCACATTAAGCCTAGGAAATCCATCAATCAACTCCTTCAATCTCTCCAGACACCAAGTGAAGTTGTCACCTTTTTCAGCAGACATGTACCCAAATGAAATAGCAAATGTCATCTTTGTAGATGTCACACTGACAATCTGTAAAACTGAATATTTGTACCTGTTTGTCTTGTAGGTACATTTAATTAACAACACTTCAGAAAAAGATCTCAAAAATTAGACCGAACGAGGATGAGCCCAAAATATTTCTTTGACTACATGACTTTCAACTTCACACCTATGTCATTCAGTGTATTGTGATTTATTCAACAAGTGCAATAGTTGTTGCATTTGTGTCCTGCCCCCAGCTTCTATCATCCTTTGCTTTTGTCTTACATTGTAGATAATTCTCAAAGTAGATGAATTCATTATATTTCTTTCCTTTGACGTCATTAAAATTTATCTTGGTCGTGCATTGCCCTTTGGCATTTGCAACATGACATCAATCTCATTATTGTCCAACTTACCAGCATATGAGTGACCTTTAAGGTATTTTCTTGACGGGTGATTGTGAGTACCACATACTACAATTAAGATCCATATACCCTCACTCGGGTTCTTTCCATTCAATAAAAAGGGACAACCACACTTCTTCGTCTCTATCTCTGATCTTCCTTTCACTTTTTTCTCATCCTCAACACATTGCCTTTTTGGTGCTTTCTTGTACGACCCATATCTTTTACAAGCAAGAGTTACTCTTGCTCTTCTACCATTTCCCTTCACATTAGAGTTCTTGACGGTCACAACAAATCCATTGATCTTACCCTGATTTTGTGCCCATGAGATCATTTCTTCCCTTGACCTAAATGATCCCGCCAGTGTAAACTGCTTTGCATAATCTATATCGATGCACTCTTCTTCAATCTAAAATTATCAAAATAAATATTAATTAGTCAAGGAAATAGAAAAATAAAATAAAATAGGAATCGAATGCAATAGACATAGTCTCGATTAGATAGAGTTGAGACTCACAATGTGAGTCTTGGCCAGACAAAGCCGAGACTCACAGTGTGAGTCTCGACAGATAGTTTCGAGACTCACACATGAGTCTTGGCAAGAGTGGCCAAGACTCTCCACATGAGTCTCGATCATCCTGGCCGAGACTATCTCCAAGAATCTCGGCCATCTTAACTGAGACTATATCCAAGAGTCTTGGTCATCTTTGATCGAAACTCTCTACATAAGTGCCAGCCACGCAGGGCTGAGACAAATCACGAAAAAATGTCATTTGAAAACACCATTTTTAACTAAATAGAGCTCAAAATGTACCTCATTGCTGCCTATATTGTATGTAGAATCCGTTTCTTGGTCCATTTCTTCAAAAAATCAAGTAAATCTTGATCTAAATAAGAAACCTAACTTGAAGGAGAAAATGAATGAAAATGACATTAGTTTCTTGCATTTTCTTATCATTACAATATCAAAATGGATCAAAGAATGTAAACTGCTCTCAAACCTTTTAGAAAAGTAACTAAAATGTTTGTTAAAAGTTCGCTGAAATGTGAACAGTTGCTTGCCGGTACGGTTGATGGAGTTGGTTGTGGGACCATTAGTGGGGTAAGTGGGGTAGGTGGGGTAAATGAGGGTATTTAGGGATGAGTGGGGTGTTTAATGAATGATAATATTGTAATTTTACAAAGGGGTAAAATTAGATTTAAATGGTAGGGTGAAGTCAGCCACTTGTAGGGTAATTTTAGTAGTACTCTATATATATCATTGTGTTTAAATTAAGAAGTAGAACACACACACACACACACACACACACACACACATATATATATATATATATATATTATTTGTACCCATGTAAACCCTACAAATGTTTATGATAATTGGAAGTCAACACATAGGGGTTATGTCTATTAGCACTGAAACTTTAGTTGGCAGGTACTGAAATGACCAGAATGAAATTTTGAACTCAATGACACTAAAATTAGAATTTTTGGAGATCAATAGGTATATTAAATTTGTATTTATGCAATTGAAGGAAAAAAATGCATAGATTAATATTATATGTATATATAATATTATATAATTAATTATGTAATGTTATAAATATAACATTATCTATAATTACTGTTGTATAGCATTCTGAATTACTTCACATGAAAAAAATGCATAACATAAGAAATAATTAACTTTTCCTATTTAATGTATATTACATCAAATTCGTGAAAAGATTGCGTAGTGTATACCAAAAGCGAAACACGAATTAACAGTGTGAGCTTTCGGTATTTGGGCTTGATATCAGGAGATGCGACGAATGACCTGGAGAATGTCGACGGTCGATCAGTTTATGAGTAGTAATTTGATGTATTTATTTACTTTTATTCTACTTATGGTTGTTGCATAATTGTGTGCCACATGTAATGCATATTGTATTAAGACGAGGCCTCTTGGGGGAACTCGTGTTCGAGTCTCACCAGAAACAAAACCCACAACCCAGTCAGCCTCTTGTGTGGGCGAGGTGCCAAAATGTGGGACAATATTGACTCATCAGCGTTGGCCACTGTGCCACTTTGATTGAGACGAGGCTTGAGATACGAGTAGAAATCTTCAGATGTGCTGACTTGGACTCAGGATGAGAGGTTTTGAGGTGCGGACATTGGATCGTGATAGTTCCAAGATAGAGCTAATTGATAAATTTTCACATGTGCTGATCTGGCCTCAGGATGAGACGTTCCAAGGTGTAGACATTGGATTATGATAGCTCTGAGATAAAGCTGATTGACGGATCTTCAGATGTGCTGACCTAACCTAATAAAGAGAGGTTCCGAGGTGCAGACATTAGATTGTGATAGCTCTGAGATAGGACTGATCGACATGTCTTCAAATGTGCTGACCTGGCCTAGTGATGAGAGGTTCTGAGGTGCAGACATCAGACCATAATTGTCTTGAGATAAGAGTGATACGTTGGTACACTCTATGAATATATTTAAGAGTAGTGCATGATACACTCTACTAGTTCGGAGGTGGCGACTGTACCACTGGGTCGATGGGTCACGATCATCGATTGATATCGTAGTATAGCCTGAACGATTGGTCACGTTTGTCTGGAATGACAGTATGACGAGAGGATCCTTAAAAAAAAGAAGGGTGCCGAGTTTAGATACTGGACCCTTGAATCATAGTATACTTTATGGCATATTAAGCTGCTGCATTTTTATATGAATGATTATGTTTACTATTCATTGTTGTATTTATTTGAATACTTGTAATGTTGTCTGTTGCATTGCATGTAGAATGATAGACTTAAGTAGATATATCTGTTGTAACATTTCAGGTCCATTCGGTGTGGATAAGGGAAAATGTGTTCTGTATGCGTGATCTTTCCAGCTTGTCCCTAGTAGGTTGTTTTGTTTAGCTACTTTTAGTATTTTCAATCATTATGTACAAGTTTTGAAAAATATAAAGTTGAACTGAACTTTAGTATTGTAATTAATGTTAAAGACTTTCGTTGTTGTTACATCATTCTGCTTATCTTGTTTTTGTTGCACTCTGAATACTATAAATGTTTCAATAGTAAGGCTTAACAGTAGTAGGCAAGTTTGACTTAGGAGTTGGCTTATCTAACTATTGTGTTGATCGAGTCGTCCATATGAGATTTTCAAAGGGGTTCGGACAATGTTTGATATATGAATGATGTTCTTCATGATGTTTATGGCCCATGACATATTTGCAATATATGTGATATCAAATTAGAATGTTTGTTGTTTCAAATGCATGAATACGAAAACATAATGTTTTTAATATTGTTGACGCCTCTAAGTTGCCTTGAACATGAGAATGAAAAAGATGAAATGATGCAAAATATAAGTATTTGCTTGATAATATAATATGAAAAATACTTTACGATTTTAAGCATAAAACTTTGTTGATTAATCCTTTCTGAATTAGATTATTATGTAAATGTTATGATCTTACTTAAGGCCACACAATTAAGATACTAAGCCACATTTCAAGAATGTTGGCCCATGGTAGTATACTTGATGTTTCTTGATGTTGGTTGGGCTGCTCAAGCATTGTGAAGAAAACTTATTTGTTGGGTGGTGTAGTAATTTTTTTCATGTTCCGTAATCATTTAACAGCAATAGTCTATGGACTACTAGGGGCTCGCAACCCAACTTGGTGATTGTCCATAAAACAAATAATTATTTAAAATACCTAATATATTGTAGTGTATGCTTGAGTGCCATGGATGTATATTTGACTAATTAGATGTTAAAATTATATGACTCATTAGGTTTGTAGAGATCATCTCATTTTCTATTTCTTTCAGATGCAGGTTTTCATTGATTAGGCCGAGAGACCCTTTGACTTGGCCTTATGTTTGACTAATTAGATGATAAAATTACATGCCCGTTAGGTTTGTAGAGACCATCTCATTTTCTATTTCTTGTAGATGCTGGTTTTCATTGATTAGGCTGAGATATCCTTTGACTTGGCCCTTTATTTATTTTTAATGTTCTTCTTCATGATTTTTACTTGTATTTTGGAAAAGTGTAATATTTTGAATGTGGATGACCTTACACCCTAGCGGTAAGGGCATAATTTAGATACAATATGTGCCCATTTTGTTTTGAGCATATACTTGCTAGCCTTGCAAAGGCATAGTTTGGAAAACTTTTATTTTAATTGGATTTGAGGTTGTTAGTTACCTTTTCCTTCGTATGATAATATTATGATAAAGATCTTAGAAGACACATATAAAACTGACATATCTCCCTTTGAGATGCTCGAGACTCCACAAGAATATAAAATAAAAAATGTTTTCAAAAACTCCATTATTCCACTTAGAAATGATTTTCAAAATTTAATAAAAAGTTTTCTTAATTAAGCAGTTTTAAACTTAATAAACTGATTTAAAAAATAATTGGGAAAGGAGGTGTCACATAAATTAACTAGCATGGCAATTAAATAATTGAAATAAATTAATAAGTTAAAAATTTTAATTTGTGTGAACATATGTAGTTATGAGTCTTATTGACATAATTCAAATGCAAAGTGATAATGTAATTAAATGCTCAATAACTTACAAAAGTACTTAGAAATATACTGTAAGATGAAATAATTATTTACCTTGTGTGTATGTGTACTACCCTAAAAATTTTTGAATATTTGATTTCCTTATTAAAAAATAACTATTTTGAGAAAAATAGCTAAAAAACTTGTAATATTCTGAATAAATAAATAAATAAATTATTTCTTACCAACTTTGAATAATGAGGTGAGTATATAGTTTGATATCTATATTGGAATAAGTACAATATAGGTGTATGATATGAAAATTTTGGTAATAAAAAAAATTAAATAAATTGATTTGTAGAAAACGAGTCAAATTTTCATTAATAAGATTGAAATAATATGTATAAGACCATGTTGAAATAATCTAGTGAAATTAGAAAAATTAATCCAATTCTTATTATAACTCATACAAATATACCATGATAAAACATGAATGTTCAATTAATGACTTATTATTTAAGTTCCATCTACAATTAATAAATTTATTTAACTTAAATCATAAGACCATGTTGTAGATGCATTGGAGGCATTCTTGTTCACGAGGGATCAAAATTTGAGTCACAAAGGTGCAAATATGCCAAGATTTTTGAAGGACTAGTGTAAGAGACGAACAAGCTGAAGAATACTAATGTGATCTTGTAGAGCATTTTCCTAAGATAAGGGAGAGTTACATATAAGAAATTATTGCTCAACTTACTTAAAAGGCATAATCATTGAGACAATGCTTTATCCAAGGTCAAGAAAAGGAGTCAAGGGACTAGAAGAAGCTCCATCAACGATGCAATCTATTGTTGAGGGATCAAGTAAGGTAGCAAGTGAAAGCACTAGGGGTCAACAACAATCACAGTGGTGGAAAACACAGGATTGTGAGTTGTTAGCTCACTAGTGTTCAAAGAAGATAAGTGTAACAACATATAATTTTTATTACACGTAGACATGACCTATGTGTGTATCTACGCATGTATTACACACACACACACACACACACACATATATATATATATATATATATATATATGTCTAAGTCAAATATACATGTATATTAACATCTATAATGTCATGTGAAAAAAGAAAATAAAATTTATAAATAAGTTTGAAAGAAAAAAAATAC
>JAJIYU010016877.1:0-11939 GCA_030144865.1 Tinospora cordifolia | reverse complement strand
ATAGACTAATGTGCACAGAAACCCTAATGCATTTGGGTCTAAGAAGAAGAAAATGTAGCACGGGTCCGTCTCTCGGGTATCCCAAGATTTTTGATCAAATAGAATTGAACCGTCAGATGACGTGAAAAATGGGACTTGGGAGGCGGGGTGTTACACCCCTTCCTTTTATTTTTCAGGAAATTGACTTGAATCATGAACGCCATGGATATTAGATTGTTTTTAAGTTTTGAAAGTTTTATATTAAGGGCATGTTGCCCAAATTTTGAATTTAAGACTTCCGCTGAAATTTATTTAAGTTTTGAGAGTTATGTACTCAAGTTTTGATTTGAGAATGCAACTTTATTTTATTTGAATAAATAAAGAGTTTGAAGTATTCCTTTATCTAATTATATAGCTTTATTGAATTGAAATTTAATACATTGTGATGTAGTCATGAACATTTTCAATAAGTGTTTAAATAAAGGAATTGAGATGAAAGTTGTGTACTTGTAAATGTAACATAGGACCCAACCTACCTCGTAGTTGAGCTTAAACCTATTTCTAGGGGGTTGGGGTATTACACTTTTAGAATCTTAGGATCTAATACCAACATTGTCGTAACCTACCTCGTAAAGGTGACGTCAAGACTAACGCATAATACCATATATGTTATACCTACGTATATAATACCATTTTAGCCTTTCAAACCCTGTATTTCACCATCATCCATAAAAAAATCAACACAATCTCCCCTAAATTTGATTTATCCTAAAGAAACATCATCACCTGATAAACCATTCATAAATCAACAATTCCATAACTAAAATAATTTTTCAAGACCATTTCCATCCATCATAATTTACAACTAACAATTTCCCACACTATTGTCTAGTTTAGATAGAACTCATATCTCTTTATATGTTACTACATATATAGTAATAATCATAATTATATAAAATTACAAGTTTACAAAATAATTAAGCATACACACATAGAAGTAACTGAAAAGTCGTTTGCTCTTCTTATGCTGGTTGTTTCCATTTCCTATCTATTCCTAAAATATTAAAGAAAATAAGTGAGCTACAACTTGCCTAGTAAATGTTCTTTATCTATAGCATTTAGATGCATTTAAATAACCATGTAGACCATCAAATTAAATAAAATATTTAAATTCATCATGCATATTTAAACAATATATATGCATTTTTAACATAATGATCATGTTATTTTCAATCATAGAACATTTAATAAAACATATATACATGCACATGCACATCCACATCTTTCAGAAATAGAGTAAGTCTCAATTTTTGTTTGGCCTTGACAATATTAGACTGTACCTCTAATTACCACCTACTCCACAATTACTTCAAGGATTATCATATAGAGAAAGTCCGATACTTCTCATGGTTCTATCTCACATAGATTATCATATAAGAAATATTACTCCTCGTGGCTCAGTTCATCGAAACGATAGCGTATTTTAGATCTGCATTTGCAAATTCAAAACACGCTACTGTGAAAATATAATTTCATGAATTTCAAACCAAATGCAACATATGTCCATTGAAAATGCTTACATTCAAATTACTTTTATATCTACAATGTCATATAAATAATCAAGATAAAGAAATACTCACAAAATACCAACAACTTATCTCGTTGGGCATGTATTTCATTTTCTGGTATAATAATCAATCTCTTCTAAATTTACTGTAAAATCTAGTAATATAATCCATCATTTCATTTAATATATATCTCCATGTGCATCAATTCTTATTTAATAAAAATTAGAAGTTTTGACATAATATCAATGTCTCGCATATATTACTCACCAAAATTACCATCCAATCAATTTCTAATATCCATTTCAAAATTTATACTATGATCCACCAAAATTATCCTATCCCAAAATTATTTCATGTGCACAAATAGAATTTAATTAATTTTTATAAATAATTTCTAACGTATTTATTTTTCTTATTTAATCTTATATGTACATTAAACCCCACGTATTGATGCGTATTAACTCAAATATTTTCAATGACCTTTAAGATTGATTTCTTGCTAATATAAAATATTTTATAGTAGAAAATAAAAGAAATAGGCTTCCCAATTTTTTTTACTAATTTTTTAAATTTTCATAAATAATCCAATTTGTCAATCATTCGCAAAAATTTCAATTGATATTCAAAATTTATGAATTTGGTGTCGTTGGGTACAAAGTTTTCTCCTCTACATTCTTGTGGGATCTAATTAAAATTTTGTTATGGTTTAACATATCCAAAAGTCAGCCAAAAGTTATTCAACTTTGAGTAATTATTTTGGTGTCTACTAGATAAATAAATGAAAACTAACCACATATCTGTGATAGACATATCATGAAGAGTTGTATCAGTATAATTTTTAATGAGTTTTAGTCATAGTAAGGTAATACCCTATTTTTGGGTACTACTATAAAACGTTACCTACAGTTCAAATTATACCCCTAAGATTGTAGTATGTGGCTTACTTAGCATTTTTGTAACAAGAATTAGGAGAAAGACTTATCTTCACGTCGGATCCATCAAAAAGTTAGATTTTGCCCCATTTTTGTCCATTCTTTCTCATTTGGTTTTGTGGTTTCTATCTATGAAATGAAAGAGGAAAAAAAATAAGGGCTTAAATCGTTCTTCACTGCTTGACGTCAAATACATGTATATTTATCAAATGAATTTACTCAATTGCCATTCTCCCATCTACATCTTATATATTGCCCTTAAGTTGCTCAACTAAACTGTGACACTCACTTTGTGTTTATTACCCAAATTACACCTTTGCCATTCTCCCATTCTTCAATTGAAACACCCTCAAGAGAAAATGAATCCCATGCATAATCATATCCAGCTTTTTTTTTTACCAATTCTAATTCTCTAATTGAACCAAATAGAAAAACCAAATGGATCAAATGGTTCTCTACTTACATATTATATATATTACTTTATTTTTTATATGACAATTATTTTTTTCAATAAATTAAATACACATAACGTGTATTTTTAATAATGTAATACCCCAAAATCTCAAATTAAAAAATAAAAATATAAAATAATCAATCAAGAAATGAAATAAATGTTTTTATTACATATGTGTGATGTATACTTTGGGATAAAAATATAAAATGAAAGTTATGTTGGGAGGAATAATAATAATAATATATGTAGATACGAGGCTCACGAAACAATATAACAATAGAGAAGAAAAATATATGAGGTTCGCGAAATAGTAGGAATTAAAAGAAAAATAAAAATAAAAATAATACGATGCTTGTGTGGGTATGAAGACGCAAGAGATGTGAAAAATGAAGATTGAAAATAAAATAATAAGGAATGAAAAAGGGGAATGAAACTTACTCTCCAAGTTTGGGGGAAAAAGAAAGAAAATAATAATTTTGAGATACTTGCTCTCCACGGTTGGACGAACAAGAACCCAGAAGTTATGTGAAAGAAGGAGAAGAATCATGCATCTTGTTTAAATGAAGAAGAAACAAGAATAGGGGAGAAAGAAGGAAAACTGGCTGCTATTGTTTGAAGAAGAACGAGACAGCAAGTGTTGTGCTCACGCATGAAAGAGAAGAACAAAGATTAGGGCTATTGTAAGTGATTCACAGATAGAGGAATGAGAGAGGGTTGGGATTTGGGCGTTGCTGCTGTGTTTGGATTGAAACAAAGAGCAAGTTGCTATGGTACATTTTCTGTGCCAAAAAGGAAGGGAAACAAAGACGAAGAGCAGCTGTGCGTCCTGCACAAAGAAGATAAGACGAAGAAGAAAACGATGCTAAAAGAGGAGAGAAGAAAAAGGGTGAACAGTAAAGGGGGTGTTGCAATTTCTTGCATGGAAACGTCCTAAGAACCATATCGTAGAACCTCGTCGTTCTTGCATAGAAAACCCCAAGAATGAACCTAAATTGCGATTTCCATTTGTGTTGGATTTCTGGGTACAAAACATGTAAAGAACGATGCCCTAAATTGAGATTTTCTATGAGTAGCTACATTTGACGTTCCTCAATACCCTAATTAGCATATTCGTGAAAATGTAGTTCATTCAACCCTCTCTGCTCAAATTTTTATTTAGATCGGAACTGTTTAATGCCCAAAACCACGTTTCAGCTATCTATTTTCGCACCATCTAAGTTCAAAAGGGGTTCAAGCATCTTCAAGCTCTCTCTATGCTACTTTTAAAACCAGATCTATGAAGAACCATGCCTTAGATCTATAAGGGACATCTCAAACCCATTTCTTGATTTCATTTTGGGGTTTAAGGAAGGTTTTGAAGCATACAAAGGTTATATCTGTGAAGAACATGCTACGGGGTTTCAACATTAGAAATGTTTTGGAACATGGTGGGTTCGTTTTTCATGTCTAATGGATGATTTTGTAGCTCTATTGTTAGTCTTTGAGAGATTGAATGCTGGTTTCGATATGTAATAGATATAGGGCATCAATTATCAGTTTCGCAAGGAAATGAAAGTGGTTTTAGTTTTGGGGCAAATTTGAGCACAGTGATTGTAATACCCTAAATTCTCTATCCTCAATTAATTGAAATTTATCATTTATTGAGTGAAATTGGGTGCAAAATGAAACCCTGCTCATTTCGAGGCTAAATTTGGTAGGTTTTCAAAACTCTCATTTAGTGCCCCTTAGGGACCCAAAACAACTTGAAATTAAGTAAGGTGACATGAACCAACTAAGGGGACAACATATCAAAAAATTAGAATAATTGGTCAAGGGTAAGGTTTTCATTTGCCAAATGCCCTTCAGGGAGTCTAAATTACAAATAATTGTCATTTAGGGTACTTCAAGGGATCAAAATGACCCAAAATGAAATGGAATAACATGAACTAACAAAATGAATGACATATCCAAAAATTAGAACAATTGGTCGATGTTAAGGTTTTCATTTGCCAAATGCCCTTCAGGGGGACTAAATTAGAAAGAATTGTCATTTAGGATACTTCGGGGGATCGAAATGATTGAAATGAAACAAAATGACATGAACTAACAAAATGAATGATATATCCAAAAGTCAGAACAATTGACCAAGATTTGGATTTTTATTTGCCTAGTGACCTCAGTGGGTCTTAAATAAGGAAAGTTTTTTAGGGAAAATCACCTTGCATCAAACCATACATTAAAATATGCATTAGGTTCATGTGATTCCAAAACTATAGGATATAAATCGTTATTCCATGTACATAAGGAGATATTAATTTTCATTTGATTTTTGTGAACCCATGAAGTCATGGCCACTCCCACTTGATTGTGTACACCCACACCCACTTAAGCCACATTAGGTTCATGTGTGTGTGCACATGTAAGTAACCCTAGTTAGATAGTTTTTTAGGACCAAGATGAGCATATTTGACTATTATATAGTGTCCCCTCAAATTTAATAATGTATACCCATACTTGATTTCCAAGAAATAAGAAAATGGGAAAGTTTCCTTGTGTGTTTGTGTGATAAGCAAGCAAGGAAACCAAAAAAGAAAGTTGTCATGAGCACATAGGGGCGTCCCATTTGAATTAGAATATGATTTAAACCTCTTTTGTGTTCACACATAGTTAGAAAACAAGATTGCACTCATAGCTTTTCAATTAGAAAGCCATAGTGGTCTCACTTGCCAACCATGAGCACACTTGCCCTCTTTATGCAAACCATCACCTTTATGTATAGAAACTTGCCCAAATTTTTGTAAGCTTCCCAAGCTGCCCAAGGCTGCCCTACGATGTCCCATATGCTCTCATGAACATCTATATAAACCCCCTTACTCACTTTCATCTCATCCCAAAGCAAAGAGTTGACACTTCCCTCATTGTTTGTTCTTGCCCTCTTCTAGGCACCACTTCTCACTCTCTTTTCTTTCTTGTGTAAGAAGTTCTTATTTAAGTGTTTTAGAGAGTTGTTGAAATATTTTTGTTGGTGATTAGAAGTTCTAAAAGTGATGGATAAGGAGAACCTCTGCCAGATTCTACAAAGAAACTTGAATTAAGGTAGAGGAAATTTCTTAAACCTCTACTTTGTTATTTTAAATTTCTAGCATGTCTTATTTTAGTTTTAGCATGTTTAATTATATTTTAATTTTAGTTAGCATGTTTTTATGTTTTAATCACTCATGAGAGCACGTCATGCTTAGAATCCATGTTTAGGATTTAATTCAATGTTTCAAGCATGCGATGTAATGTTTTCATGCTTTCTTGGTTGTTTAAAATTCTAATATTTACATTTTGAATTTCTTTTATAATTATGTGATTCTTAAATATAAGAAATTTAAGATAAGAACCATGTACTGTCATAGTGACCCGAATGGGTGCTATGGCTGTTCTTAACACATGCTTGGAGTGTGTGGTTGTGGGGCACAACTAAGGGATACTTGGCATGTGGTTTCCAATCGAAAGTAATAAAGAAATGTTTTTCCACCCTAAAGAGGGGTATCAAAATTAAGAACATCAAGGGAGTAGAATCCCTTTCAATCTTAACGTCAACTACAACCAAAAAGTTGCTTGAATCACTTAATGCATGAAAGTGTTTGAATTTGGATGTGCTATTGATTTGAAATAGTAACTTAGTTGTGTAATGAATGATCTACTAAGCTATGTATTCACCCCTTCCTTTTATTTTTCAGAAAATTGACTTGAATCATGAAGGCCATGGATAGTAGATTATTTCTAAGTTTTGAAAGTTCTATTTTAAGGGCATATTGCCCAATTTTTGAATTTAAGACTTCTGCTCAATTTTATTTAAGTTTTGAAAGTTATGTACTCAAGTTTTGATTTAAGAATGTTACTTTCTTTATTTTATTTGAAAATATAAAAAGTTTGAAGTATTCCTTTATCTAATTGTATAGCTTTATTGAATTGAAATTTAATACATTGTGATGTATCCATGAACGTTTTCAATAACTATTTAAATAAAGGAATTGAGATGCAGGTTGTGTACTTGTAAATGTAACATAGGACCCAACCTGCGTTGTGGTTAAGCTTAAACCTGTCTCTAAGGGGTTGGGGTGTTACAATGATGCCCTAGATCTGCAATGAATGGAATAACAAGGGCGCTGCCCTAGTTTTTGAAACCAGAAATGTGAAAAACTACCTTCATAATGTATTTGAAAATCAGATCTGAGAATAACAAGCTGTAAATGTGCGATTTGGGGATTTCAAAACACAGAAACATTGTAGAATTTGGTGAGATTGGTTTTCACATGCTAAGGAATGATTGTTAAGTTCCATTGTTGTATTTGGATCAATTGAATGCTATATTTGAATTTGTAACTGATCTAGGGCATCAAACCTCATTTTGGAAGGGGTTTTGAATAAAGATTCGGAAGCGGAGAGGTATAAATATTTATTTTTACTGATTCTTGAATTGAAATTAGATAGAAATGAAATTCTTTGAATTATATGAAATGTGGAGAACAGGTTGGAAACTCAAGAAGCCATGAAGCATAGATAGGAAAGTGGGAAATTATTTAATTGGAAGTTCTATGCTTTACATTCTCATTTATTAGAAATAGTTTTATTTATGATTATGAATCTATGATTTATTTACAATTTCGAAATTATTAAATTGATGTGAAAAAAGATTATTTGAATTATTTGGAATGTGAAGAATAGCTCAGAATACTCAAGAACTTCCAACGTAGAAATTGAAAATTTTGGAGTTTTTAGCTAAAAGGTTTGAATTTTAAATTCTTATTTCTCTTTGAAATATTTTATTTGTGATGAATAAATTATTTGATGGATGTTGAAATGTTGATATCGAAGTTCAAGGGTATAACACCCCAACCCCCTAGAAATAGGTTTAAGCTCAACCACAAGGCAAGTTGGGTCCTATGTTACATTTACAAGTACACAACTTGCATTACTTTCTATTATCTCAAGTCTTATTATCTTTCAATAAGCACACAACCCAATTATTTAACTTTAAATTTAATAAGACTATTACAATAGAGATAAAATAAATATTGACTCTTTATTTACTTAATAGAATAAAATAGTTCATACTTTAAACTCTTATTTAGTAAAATATTACATGCTTTAATTCAAATAACTAGAATTTGAAAGAGAATACATAGCTCTTAAAAATTGAAATAAAATTTCAGAGGAAGTCTTATTCAAAATTGGGCGACATGCCTTTACATTAAAAAAAGAAGAAGAAACTTTCTAACAATAGCTACTATCAGATTTTCATTGCCATCATATTCAATTTCCTAAAAATGTTAAAAAGAGAGGGGTGAGTACATAACCCAGTGGATCATCCATCAAACAACTAACTTACTATTTCAAATCACTAACACATCCAAATTCACACACTTTCATACATTAAGTGTTCCACACAAAAATTTGGGTTTTAAGTTGACGTTATGACTGAAAGGGGATCTATTCCCTTGATGCTCTCAATTTGGATACCACTCTTTAGGGTGGAAATACATTCTTTTGTTACTTTCCATTGTACGCCACATACCAAGTATTTCTTAGTTGCACTTTGCAACCACACACTCCAAGCATGTGTTAAGAACACTCATAGCACCCGTACGGGTCACTATGATAGTACGTGGTTCTTATCTTCACTTTCTCATATTCAATTCACATAATCATGATACTGAATTAGAATATTAAATTTGAGAATTTAAACATTTAAGAAAGCATGGAAACACACATAGCATGTTTGAAAACTTAAAAGCAAACCTAAGTATGGTTTCTTGGCATGGTATGATCTCATGAATGATTAAAAACATGCAAACATGCTAGACTAAAATTTAAATATGATCAATCATACTAAAGCAAAAAAATAAACATGCATGAACATGCTATGAACTTGAAATAACAAAATAGAAGTTCTAAAAATTCCCTTTACCACAATCCGAGTTTCTTGTTAAATCCGACAGAGGTTCCCCTTATCTATCACTTTTAGAACTTCAAAAACTTTCAACCACCAACAAAAGGACTCAAAAAAACTCACTAGAAGACTAAAATTAAAGCTCCTCACTTGTGAACACAAGAGAAGTGAGACGAGATGCCAAGAAGAGGGCTTAGAACAAACAAAGAGGAAAGTGTTAACTCTTTGCTTTGGGATGAGAGGAATGTGAGCAAGAGGGGGTTTATATAGATGTTCATGAGCACTAGGAAGATGTCTTGGTGAGTCTTGGGAAACTCACAAAGTTTGGGCAAGTTTCCAAACACTCATGGGATCATTTACAAAAAGAGGGCAAGTGTGTTCATTGTTGGCAATTGGGACCACTATGGCTTTCTAATTCAAAAGATATGAGTACAATGTTGTTTCCTAACTATATGTGAACACAAAAGAAGTTTAAATCATATTCTAATTCAAATGGGATGTCCCATATGTGCTCATGGTAACTTTCATTTTTGGTTTCCTTGCTTGCTCATACACAAACACACAAGGAATACTTTCCCATTCTCCTATTTCTTGGACCTCAAGCATGGGTGTACACTATCAGATTTGAGGGGACATCATGTAATAGTAAAAAATGTTCATCTTGGTTGTAGGAAACTATCTAAATAGGGTTGCTTACATGTGTGCATATACTGATATACATGGTTGGGCCAATTTTGGCTTAAGTGGGTGTGGGTGTACATAATCAAGTGGGGGTGTATATGGAATCATGTGTCATGGTTTCTAGACCATATAAAACGTCTACTAATGTGGGTGTACTGAATCATTTGCATGAAACATGGGATCATTTTACAAGGATTGAAACAAAAGAAATATCCCATAGAGCTTTGGGTAGAGTGGGGGTACACATGATCATGGTGTCCATCCATGTGACTTTCACAAAAATCAAATAAAAATTAATATCGCCTTATTTACAAGGAGTTATGATTTATAACCTATAATTTGGAATCACATAAAACAAATTAAGAATTTCAATATATGATTTTGCCAAATTGGTTTTCATTTACTTTCCTTATTTAGAACCCACTGAAGGCACTATGAAATGAAAATCCAAATCTTGGCCAATTGTGCTGATTTTTGGATATGTTATTTATTTTGTTAGTTCATGTCATCACATTTTGTTTCGGGTTATTTTGATTCCTGGAAGTACCCTAAATGTCAATTCTTTCTAATCTTGACCAATTGTTTTAATTTTTGGATATGTTATCTAATTACTTGGTTCATGTCACCTTACTTCGTTTCAAGTTGTTTTGGGTCCCTAAGGGTCACCAAATGAGACTTTTGGAAACCTGCCAAATTTAGCCCAAAAATGAGCCCAGTTTCATTTTGCACCCAATTTTACTAAATTGATCTTGAATTCTATTTAATTAAATACAAAGTTTTTAGCGTATTACAAGGGGGTTATAGAGATCGGAGATCAAAAATTAAATTTATTTGGAAGTTAGATATGAACATTAAATATTAGAATGATCTTACTTGAGTACGAATAACTATTTAAAGTAAAAGAATTCTTGAATGTATTGTTAGCTGTAGATTATTTTATTTAAATGTGAAAAGGAAGTAGGAACTTAAAAAGATTTATTATAATGAGTTTCTATTGTACATGTATAATTTAGAATGAACCATAGCGACGAACTAAAACAAAGGAAGTCTGAGAAAATCAAGGTGGGTGGGATTTCCTTGCTGACTTGTATTATTTAGATTTTAATCTAAAACATGATTGTTTGGTAGTTTCAAGATCTATTATATGTATGTTTTGATTTTTTATTGGCCTGATTGAATTGAATAAAGATACTTGGTGTCAGATTAATCGCTTTTAATGCATTTTATGGATTTCATTTCCATTTTCCATATATCTATGAATGCTACCATTGTGAATATTATGTTGTATGGCATGACTTGATTGATTGATAACTTAAAGGAAGATAAATGATTTAAAGAATACAATTGCTGATACGATGTATGTAGCCACCAAGTGCATTGTAGTATCCCTGCAGTGGACAACTAAAGGCGCATCTTAGGTAGCATGCTCTAATACTGTATTACTCAATTAAGAGTCCTTGGAAATGAATAATGATTGTTTAGTCTTATTTGTTTCTGAGATAGAGGATTCTAAGGGTATGCTAAGCTTATCGAACCTGAATGCAACAGGTATGGCTGTGCAGTGTACCTGTACATTTGTGTGTGTTATTGATTGATGATTGATTGATGATTGATTAAAGGTCCCCAAGTATGGTTGTGCAGTGTACTTAAAACTTAACACAATTAGAATTGATGTGTTATTGTGTATGGCTGGGGAATTGTAGTGTACACCTAATTGCGAGATACGATTGAGCCTAATGTATCATGGCATTCTTGAACCTCTGGAGATTTCCAAGAGATTATCCCCTTTGGACTTAGGTTACAACAAACCAAACTATTGTGTGAAACGACTAATGCTTTGAAAATGCTTGCATGTTTTGGATTTAATCTTTATAATGCTTATGATGTTTAGGAATGATCCACTGGACTTTCAAGCTCATTCATTTTATCTTTTTTAGGTTCCCGCAGGAGTCATATGCATTGATTTCACCGGTCTTAAAGCTTTGCATGAAGAACCTCTGGAGGTTAACTTTGTTTTGTTTTGGGATGTATTTTGATGTAATTATTAAACAGGGCAGAAATGCGACACCCCGGCTCCCAGTCGACCGTCTCTAAGTCCGTTGCGACGGTCCGTAGCTCAGGCCGCGCGCGGATACGGGGCGCGCCCGTCCGTTCGTTCGTTCGTTCGCCGAGAGCCGAAGGCCACGAGGTTCGGTTTCTTTCTTTTTCAGTTTCAGCCTCTTATCTTTCTATTAAATTGACTATGATGTGAAAAATTAAAATGTACAATGGCCATCAAAACATTGGTTTCGTTTGGTAGACATGAAATTCATTTAAAACATGTGCAGCGGAATCCAACTCGTTCATAAATCCATAATGATTTCATATTTGGCCAAATAAAGCATTTTGCAGCGGAATAACATTTC
>JAJIYU010016876.1:0-11942 GCA_030144865.1 Tinospora cordifolia | reverse complement strand
TCACTATATCTCTAATTTATTTTATTTTTCATGTGTTATCCCACAATTTGCACTCAAAAGAATTTTGAAATTAATTTATTTGATTATTTGACAAAATTCTGGGGTATTACATATCCCCAAATGCCCTCTAGTCCATCTACCTAATGTTAGCATTTGGATCTGCCTTTAGCATCTTCCAACTCCTACATGGTCCCTTGAACTAATGGGTAGCTAGAGCCATTCTACGAAGACCCATTGCCCCTTATATGTCTAGGTGTTCTTCTAACTCTTGGTGCTAGTGGTATACCGCCATACAGTCAGAAGTGTTGTCAAATTGAGATGGGTAGAGTTTTTGCAACTCCATCAACATGTCTATCTATTTTTTGTCTTCCTTGTCTTCTTGTGCCCTCCGATGAGCTAGGACCTCGAGTATTGATACTAGCTGCTACACTGAAATATATTCTTGTACATGCGGTTGTGGCACCGCCTGTGGTATCATCTAAGGCAATGTCCCCATAATCTACTCCATAAGCCTACCTTCGTCAACATATTATCAATCTGTGTCTCAGCAACACCAATTTGTGCCTCTTGTCCCTGTAGTTTAGTATTGTCAGATGTGGTAGCTCTGGTAGCATATCTCATGGATCCAGCCATTATCTACAAGTTGAAAGTCTTTTCAGTGTTTGTTTCTTCAAGTTTTCATTTCGTTCGTGCAATCTTGACTCTAGATTCATGTCTCTAAGTTCTCGATTTGATCAGTGGCCTATCAATTTATTCTGTGAAGTTTTGTTTGAGGGTTTCAAGGCCCTCTAATGTTGTTGGGTATAGGATTTTTGGTTTCAAAATTTAAATATATGTCATATTTTAAACAAAAAAAGCATGCATTCAATTTGTCAAGCAATCATACAATCATAAAGTTCACACTTGCATAGTAAAATTTGAAGTTTCCATTTGTGCCTCCTAATTTGAACATCTCATACTACCCTTGCCCATCAACACAAACTTCCACTCAAAGATTTCACTGCACTCAAAGAATTTCACAAATGTCTCGACAACTAAGGGTTCCCAGGCCCAACTATACTTGACCATTCCATACTAGCAAGCATAAGGAAACAAGTTCTTCCATAGTTACCAATCATTTACCAAACATGGCCCATCATTCTCCTAGTCCAGGATTCCTCCAAACCCTCGAATTCCTATGTGTCCCATACAACATAGAAACCACTATAAAAGATCCTCCCAATCTCATATCCTGACCAATCAAGTGTTCTATTTTCACACATTTTCAGTCTCTAACCTATGTCCTAAATATTTTTTCATGATCCACTGTGCCTCTCTTGTCAACACCCAAGTCTCTACCTAAGGTTTCTTTCTTAGACCTTGGGTCTCAATTTCTAGTTAAAAGGTTCAATCCTCATCTAGTTCTTGTACCACTCTTGGTACTATCTTTTTACTTTGGTACTTTTCCTTGCCTTTAATTTCCACTTTCTAGTTTTCTTGTAGAAAATAAGTGTGTTCTCCAACTCTGACTACTCGTATGAGCTGGTAGGATAACCTCAAGTTAGGCAGCGAGACCGAAGTCTACTTAACAACTAGCCTTTTTGAACAAGATAACTCATATCCCTGTCAACGTTTAGCTTTACTCGAGACAAGGCTTACCCACTATCAACTCCACTCTTAATCTTTTTATCCAAACAGAACCTTTGAAAATATAAATTTGCTTTTTGAAAAACAACTTTCCAAAATAGTTTTCAATTTTAAAATAGGAGGTAGGGCATTCTAAATTGAATCAAAGTAAAGGTCTTACCTGATGAATCAATTCTTTCTAATTATGCCCAAAGCGTCTACAGCCTAGGCTCTGATACTACCATTGTAACGCCTTGCCTCCCGTGCCCTTCCGAGCCCAACTCATCCAATGATACTTTCTATTTCAGTTTGAGTCGCCTAAGAGGTGGCCCCATTTTACGTTATTTCTTTCCTTTTCTCTTTTGAAATCCTTGGGACTTCCTTAGTATATTAATTTATGCATAAATATATTTCATGAAAAATACTGACAACACTATGATGTAAATAAGATCCAAAATCATTAATTAATTCAAAATTTCAAGGCACATAGCCTTTGGGTTCAATACAGCGGAAATAACCTCAAAACTTAAATAAAATAACTTGTGTCAACATGCCCTACAAGTTAATAAATTCAAAAAAAAAAATTCTAAGTGTCTTCCATAAGGTCTTGATGTCTCAATTTCTTAAAAGATAGAAAGTAGGGGATCAGCTTAAATCCTAGTGAATCATTTCAAATATTTTAATCATTATTCAACAAATAAGACATGTCAAGCACTTTTAAATTATTATGTGATTCAAAAAATTCGTTATTTTCAGTTGTAATTAAAATCGAAAGGGTTTAACCTCTGTGTTCCAGATCTAGGGGGAGAGATCATTCCTGAAACTTAAACCCTTCTTAGTGAAGTAGGATCACTCCTGAAATGTAGTTCACTCTAGGGTCAATCTTGACACCCAGTTCTAAGTCAAAGGCTTGGCATGGTTGGAACACACGTGAAGAAATTCTTCCTCGCATCGGTATGTGGTGAGAATCTCAATTAATCTTTTGATTAAGTGTAAAAACATAAAATTCATGTATATAAACTAAAATTAGGCAAATTTATACATATAAGCATGGTAAAATCATAGCATCATAGATAATGCATTTTTATTCATGTGAGTCTAAGCATGCGTATTATATATGGCATGTGTAATAATTGACCATGCATATCCAAAACATCACATACATACAAGCCTTATTCAAATCAAAATAATAAAGTAAAATATATCTCCACCTCAAATAGCAAACTTGTAATACCCCAACCCTCGTATCCTTAAGCATTGGACATAATCACCATTCTCTTGACAGTGGACTTAACCAAATGGCGGGTTGGGTCGGTGTTACTTTACAAGTGACATTCACTTGTTCTTTTCTCTTCAATATCTCGTGCCTTTGTATCAAAATTTCAAGAATACAAATTTTTTACTTTAATAAAATCAAGGCAAATTAAAAGAGATAAAGAAATTCAAACTATTTTATTCATAATAAAAATTGAAAGTACTAAACTCTTCAAAAAAGAACTAATAGTAACAGTGGAAGACTTCAAAATACTTTTCAGTAGAAAAGCATAAATACTTTGGGCATGCCCTAAAATTCAAAAAATATAATAAGGTAGAAACTATCTAAGAACTATCCATATTCAACTACTCTATGGGTTTCATGTTCCTGAAAAATAAAAAAGGAAGGAGTGAGCACATAGCCCAGTTGATCCTTTTCAAACAACCATCTTTCTTATTCAAACTCATAACACAATCATAATTCAAACATTTGCAATCATTAGGCATTTCAAACAACAATTTGTTCAAGTCGAATCTCATACCAAAAGGGCCTTTAATCCCTTGATGCTCTTAACTAAGTAAACAGGGCACACTCGGCATCAACCCGTTAGTGGCACGTGTCGGCATCAACCCATTACACATGGTGACCCACCAGGCAATGTGGTACATGACCCTTAAGTACTTAGGTCTAAAAACCATATGACCTAACTCATATGAAAAGAACATCCATAGTGTCGCCTTGACCACTATGATGGTACGTGGTTATTATCACCGTCGTCTTAGATTAAATATCATGATCTCTTAAAATAAACTTTAGAATATGAAATCAAACTAAAATTCAAAATATACACAATCAATTTATGAAACACTTCATAAAACATGCATCATACTTTAATTTAAAAGCCTAAGCATGATACTAACATGGCATGGATAATATGAATTCTCAAACATGAATCAAAACTGAAATACTGAAATAAACATTTAAAAATTCTAGAACTAAAATTGAAAATCTTTGAATTTAATGAAAAACACACAAACAATAAGCATGCCATGAATTTAAATAAGAACAGAAGGGTGTTCTAGAAATTACTTTCACTTTGTGACGCTTTCTTCAGAAATTTCGGCAGTAATTTCCCCACTAACTAGTGCCAATGAAGATTGCCTAACTTAATTCTCCAATTCGAGAGAAGAACTTCTCACATACAAGTAAGAAGAAGGAAAGATGGGAAGAGGTGCCAAGATGAAGACTTAGAGAAAATAAGAGGCAATTTCGACTCTTATTTTTGGAATAAGGAAATTGAGAGCCTAGGGGGGGTTTATATAGGTTTTTAAAGGGAGAAAATTACAAACTTTTGAGCTTTTCTTAGAGTAAAACACCTAAATTCTCTTTAATTTCGTACTTTCTAATTTTGAGAAAAAACGAGTATTTTTCGATTTTTTTCAGAATATAGAAATCAATTTTTAGATTTTAGAAACCTTTTTTTCAGATTTTTCTATAATTTTCGTTTTTAATTTTGGACCATCCGATCTGGGCCGTCGGATTGATCTTGAATCGATCAATAAAATCGGAGCCTCAAATCTCAACGCTTGGATCATCATCGAGTTTCGCACGCAGATCTCGTTCGTGATTAACAAAAACGCTTCGGATCGTCCGATCATCCTCGAGCGCAGCATATAAAATGCCTCAGATCGTCGAATCGTCCTCAAGCACAACACCGGATCTTCGTTCGCGATCAACAAAATACGTTTGAACCATCAGATTGACCTCGAGTGCTGCGTGCGGATCTCAGTTTGCAATCAACGAAATGCGTCTGGACTGTCGGATCGACCTCGAGTTTCGTATACAGATCTCAGTTCGCGATCAACGAATCATGCCTATCATTGGATCGTCTTCGAATGCGGTGTGCGGATATCTGGGTTGTTGGATTTTGATGATCTGGTGCACCCGGGTGTTGATGCGATTCATCCTGCAGCCGTCGGATTGTGAGATCTGATTTAGATCTACAGTTTGTAGCCGCTGGATGTGTTTTAAGTTTAATTTTTTCATTTTTCAGTCGAATTTTTGTTTTATTTTTGGATTTTTGACAAATCTTGATCCCAATTGACTTTCTAATCTTGTTTTTATAAAAATTGCACATATCCTTGTATTTTTGGCTATGATATCCCACAATATACATTATATTCATATATTTTCTCCCAAAAATCCATTGAATTGATTTTTATTCCTCGTTTGGGTAAACTAGACTTGTCAAAATTTTCATTCGTCAATTCCGTATAATTTTCTAAATAAAAATTCAAATTTCATAAGAATTTTTTGAGATGTTACAAAACTCCTTTTAAACCTTCTGTTGAATCTCCTTCAAATCTTCTCAACTACTAGCACAGAAATTTGTGCAACATTTCGTTACTACTACTCTAATTGATATTTAGAACAACTAAAGAAAGAAAAAGGATGTCAAAAGGGAGGCTAAGCGAGCAAGAAGGAACATGTTTAGTTCTTACTAGGATGAAGAGAATGGGGAGAGGTTCAGGGTTTATATAGAGTTCAAATGGATAGGAATAGGCAAGTTTGTGGTGTTCACAATGTTACAAACTTGCTAATTTTCCAATTTTCGTGCCCCAAGTATAAGAATTAGTAAGTAGGGTTTTTGGGGGCCTTTTTGTGCACAAAAACTTTCTTTTTTTTCATGATTTTAGTTGGACTACCACGGTAACCCATCACGTTACTGCGGTAATGGTGCGCATATTTTTTTAAGAATTTTGGTGACACTACCACAGTAGTGCTCCTTACTACCACAGGACACACTATGGTAAACACTTTTTTTCTCATTTATTTTTATTTTCTTTTATTTCCATTTCCTGCATTTAAATATACATTAAATTTGCACCAAAATTTCCATGATATTCTTAAGAGTTGATACTTCTCAATTTATTTCATGTAATTGAATTTTAGTACAAATTTTCAAATTATTACACTGTCTTGTGTATGTTTATCTCTTAGGTCCCCAAGTGATGATATCGTAACCTAAGATTACTCTTTGAAAAATGAGTAGCTCCTCTCAATTGATTGATTAGATCATCTATCATTGGTAAGGGATAGTTATTCTTTACTTCTTCACAAACAACATCAGAGCTCCCCATGGTGATTCACTTGGCCTGATGAATCCCTTTTTTCGGAGCTGGTCTAGTAGTATCTTTAACTCAATCAATTCTACTTGTACCATTCTATAGGGAGGAATAGCTATGGGATCAGTTCCACAGTGAAGTTCAATTTTGAATCCTACTTCTCTAACCGGTGGTAGTCCTGGTAATTCGTCTGGGAATACATCTTCACAATCTCGAACCACAACTAGGTTCTGGATTCTCTTCTTTTCTTTAGTATCCTCTTCTAAGAACTTCTTGAAATCTCTTTCCTGCCTTATGCAATTTAGCACTGCTATTGTTGGGCTTCTGGGTAATCTTTGCATATTGTCATTGATCCTAAGGGTATCTTCTGAAGGGAAAGTAACACCGGCCCGGCCCACCTTGTGGTAAAGTCCAAATTGAAAGTCTTGGGGGTTGGGGTGCTACAAGCGTAGTATCATAGCTGCCTCTAAGTGTAATGGGTGTGCATCTCGAGGACGAGATGGCCTCCAAGGGGGTGGATTGTAATAATCCTACATCAACTGGACCTCAGAGTTGAGACTGGGCTATGAGTGCATACGCGGGTGTTTACTAGTGCCGAGGCCTTTTGAGGTTGCTCGAGTTCGAGTCTCTCCAAGAACAAAACCCCCGCGATGTGTCCATGGCTAAGTGGGGACAATATCATCACATAGCAAGACCTGGTGTGTTACAAAATGGTATTAGAACCTAGGCTTTAGGTGCCTTGGGCTAAAAATAGAAAGTTAAGCCTAAACATATCTTGATTAGGCTAGAAATAAAAAGTCAAACATTAGCTGCTTGACAAGAATTAGAAACCTAAATTAGGTTTTCACATTGAATTGAATTAAAACTTTAGTGCCCTACCTTCTATTTTTGAAAATTGAAAAATGTTTTTGAAAGTGTTTTCAAAAAGGAAAGATATGTTTTGATAGGTTTTGTTTGGATACAAAAACTACAAGTTGAGCTGGTAGTAGGTAAGACTTGTCCTGAGTAAAGCTAAACATTGAAAGGGAGGTAGGTTATCCCGCCCTAGAAAGCGCAGTTGCTAAGCAGACTTCGATCTTGCCACCCGATCTGGAGGTTGTCCCACCAACTTACATGAGTAGTCGGAGTTGAAGAACACCCTTACTTTCAATAAAAGAAAATTATAAGGTGAAAAATTAGGGCAAGAAAGTGAATAGAAGTCAAAAAAGATGCCAAATGTGGTATCTTGACAAGACAAAGGTTGTGAGTCAACCGGATTGAACCCTAGGTCCAGAGGGAAGACCCTAGGTAGAAATGTAATGTAGCCATGGGTGGCACAATGGATCGAAAGCATAAATCTCTAGGGCATAGGTTAGAGACAGAAACTTGTGTGAAAATAGAAATTTTTTTGATCAGGACTGTTCTGTATCTTTCGGTTTTTATGTAGTATCGGATGCATAGGAATTCGGGGGTATGAAGGAAGCCTAGACTCGGAGAATAATGGACCATGTGTGGTGAATGATCGGTAACTCTGGCAGAACGGGTTTGTTTATGCTCGCTAGTATAGGACAGTGGAATATAGTGGGTTACGGAGCTTTAGCTATCGAACAATTTGCGAAATTGTTTGGGTGAGACTCTGTTCTGGGTAAAAGCATAAGTGGAAAGGGTAGAGTGGTATATGACATTTAAACCTGAAAGCTTAGGTAGAAGTTTGGAACCTTGTTGTGCTAGCTTGATCATATGATTGTGTGATATGTATGCTTTACTGCTTATTTGTTTTGAGACCAAATCCTATACCCATACATGAAAAGAACCTAGAAGAAAAACCTTTAGGCTACTAAACAAATGGAGAACCTAGAGACATGAATCTAGAGTCATGATAGTACGAATATTTGACGAGGAAAATATTGACAAGGTGTTAAATTTATATAAAATGGCTGGAACAAGAAGGTACACTACTCGATCCACCACCTCTAATGATACCAAACCACGGCAGCAGGAACTGCCTGCTGGAATGGAAGCATGGATGGAATGAAATGCCGCAAAGGTTGCTGGATCAACTACTAAGGGCACTTTTACAAATAATCCCTCAAGTGGCACCATAACCTCAAATACTTGAACCTATCCAAGTTCAATAGCCAGCACCTGTGGCCAAAGATCCCGAACATTAGAGGGCTCAAGAGTGATTGGAGGATGGGAAGCATAAGAAAATGATGATAGAGCTACAGAAGCTCCATCCTCCTTCATTTGATGGTACTACAGATTGCATCTCAGCGGACCACTGGTACCAACAGATGGAGGAAATTCTCATTGTACTAAAGGTAACTGGGACAAGACGGGTGGCATTGGCCACAAGATGACTTCTATGAAAAGTTTTGTTTGAAAGCAAACCTGAGCAAGCTACAATATGACTTTGTTCGATTGAATCAAAAGGACATGATTGTAGCTGAGTATGAGAGAAAGTTCACTAAACTTGCCAAATTCTCACTAGATCTAATTATGGAGGAGAAAAGGAAGGCCAATCGATTCACAAAGGGTCTCAAGATGGAGATTCAAACGATAATGGAGACTCTAGGCCTAAAAACTTACAAAGACGTTGTGGAAAAGGCCCTAACTCTGGAATAGGAACTCAACTTGGAGCAAAGGTTGAGGGGGAAGAATAAAAGGCCCGGGAATGAAAATAATCAAGGGGCTCAGAAGAAAAGTAAGAATGGTGGGAATGCACCACAGAGACAGGGAAAGAATAAAGATGAGTCAAGGGAGCAAGCAAGGAGACAAGGTTTGTGCTACATATGTAGGCTAAGAGGCCATATAGCAAGAAATTATCTAACTGCACTAGCTCAGGCTCCTCAACAATAACAGAACACTCAAGGAGGAGGTCAGAACGGTCATCCTCAAGTCAAGCAACAACAACAGAACGCCAATTATGGGCAGAAGCAGGGCCGTGGTCAGAACCAGGCCAAAATGTTTGCTGTTGAGACTCACAAAGACCCAATCACTGTAGTGGAAGGTACGTTCCTATTAGTCAATGTTGCTGTGAAATTACTATTTGACTCGGGTGCCTCAAAATTGTTTATTTCTTAGAAATTAGCCGATAAGTTACAACTTATGACAAAAACACGACCCATGACTTTAAATGTGTCCACACCAATAGGGACCACTATAACTCAAAACGGAATGTCTAGTTGTGACTTAAGGTTTAGGGATAAACTCTTACCGGTCGATCTATGTACCTTACCTTTCTTTGGCTATGGTGTAATCTTGGGGATCGATTGGCTAGACCAGTACCAAACCCAAATAGATTGTCCTAGGAGACGAGTAACCATAACCTTACCTTTAGGGGAAACCTATAGAATCAATGGGGACATGCAGCGACTACCGAGGAGTCTAACCTTAGCCATGATAAACTGCTTAAGGCAGAAGAATAAGTTCGAGGAACTCTCTGAAGAGGAACCTGTTGAATTAAAGAAAATCCAAGACCTAACAGTGGTTAATGAGTACGAAGATGTGTTTCCAGATGACTTACCCAGACTACCACCTGCTAGAGAATTAGAGTTCAAGATTGAACTTCACCCTGGAACCAACCTTATAGTCATACATCCTTACAGAATGGCACCAGTAGAACTAATCGAGTTGAAGTCTCAACTTGACGAGCTCCGGTTCTTTATCTAGCCAAGTGAATCACTTTGGGGAGCTCCTATACTGTTCGTGAAAAAGAAAGATGGTTCCATAAGACTATATGTCGACTACTAGAAGCTAAACCAAGCTACCGTAAATAATAAGTACCCTCTACCTATTTGATCAATTGAGAGGAACCACTCATTTCTCAAAGATTAATCTTAAGTCGGGTTATCATCAGTTCAAAATCAGGGAGTCCTACATACATAAGATAGCCTTCAAAACGAGATACGGACACTTTGAGTTCACCATGATGCCCTTTGGTTTGACCAATGCTCCAGCAACATTCATAGATTTAATAAACCAAATGTTTAGACAATACCTTGACCAGTTTGTGGTAGTATTCATGGACAACATCTCGATTTACTCAAAGACAAAAGCTGAACACTTGGAACACTTGTGAGTAGTGTTGGAGACCCTCAGAAGGAACCAATTATATGCCAAGTTCAGCAAGTTTGAATTCTGGATGTAGATGGTCAAGTTCCTTGGCCATGTAGTATTAGAGAAAGGCATCTCTGTAGATCCAGAGATGGTGGAGGCTATCATGAATTGGAAGTAGCCAAAGACAGTTACAGAGATGAGGAGTTTCATAGGCCTCGCTGGATACTATAGAAGGTTCATCCAAGATTTCTCTAAACTAGCAGAACCTATGACTAAACTAACTAGGAAGGGAGTTAAGTTCAATTGGGATGAGAAGTAAGACCAATCATTCCAAGAATTGAAGAAGAGATTGACTACCGCCCTTATACTAGGCACTCCAACCCATGATGTTACCCTTACCCTTTATAGTGATGCATCACTAAGTGGATTGGGAGCAATATTGATGCAAGAAAGACAAGTAGTCACTTATGCCTCACGACAGCTGAAGGTCTATGAGAAGAACTACCCTACTCACAACCTAGAGTTAGCAACCATTGTATTTACCCTAAGGATTTGGAGACACTACCTTTATGGTGAGAAATTTGATCTGTTTTCAGATCACAAGAGCTTGAAGTACATCTACACCCAGAAGGAGTTGAACATCAGGCAATGGAGATGGATGGAGTTCTTGAAAGACTATGATTTTCAACTACACTACCATCCGAGGAAGGCCAATGTAGTGGCTGATGCCTTGAGTAAGAAGTTCAACAAACAGGAGGAAAAGAAAGGCCAGATGTACCAGTTGATTGATGACTTTAGGTTGGGTGTGACTTTAAATGAAAAGCAAGCCTACCAAATCTTCAACACTAGATCAGGATTGAACAAAGGCAAGACAAATGGCTTACCAATCTGATTGAAGGAGTTACACAAGGCAAACATGCTGACTTTAGGTTAGATGCTGATAATATCCTAAGGTTCGAGGATAGGATATGTGTACCTTAGAATGGATAGAGTAAGCAGACCATACTAGATGAGGCTCATCAGACCAAGTATACGATGCATCCAGGTGGAGATAAGATGTACCAGAATGTTAGAAAGGCTTACTAGTAGAAAGGGATGAAAAGAGACATGGCTAAGCATGTTTCTAAATGCTTAACCTATCAACAAATAAAAGCAGAACACTGGAAACCCTTTGGCTTGTTACAACCACTCCCTATCCTTGAATGGAAGTGGGATAACATTGCCATAGATTTTGTCAGTGGTTTGCCCATGAATCAAAAGGGAGAGGATATTGTTTGGGTAATTGTGGATCGTTTCACCAAAGTGGTTCATTTCCTGCAAATCAGATCAACAGACCAAGTTAATAAGGTCGGAGAATTATATGTGAAAGAAATAGTAATGTTGCATGGTGTGCCCAGGATGATAGTATCTAACCGAGACTCTCGCTTCACTTCTTGGTTCTAGCAGAGCTTACAAAAGGAGTTGGGTACAAAACTCACCATAAGCACTACTTTTCATCCTTAAATAGATGGGCAATCTAAGAGAGTTATCCAGACCCAAGAAGATATGTTGAGATCCTGTGTTCTAGACTTTAAAGGAAATTGGAGCAAGTACCTGCACTTAGCAAAGTTTGCCTATAACAATAGTTATCATGCAAGTATAAAGATGGCTCCATATGAGGCTCTGTATGGAAGGCCCTACAGATCACCAACCTGTTGGGCCGAACTTGAAGATCATGTTCTTACTGAGCCATTGTGATCACCCTAGGTCTTATAATGTGTCCACGTCAACATGAATGTTTAAAAATTCAAAATAAATATAAAAATGAGTGGAAAATTGTTTTTAATGATCATTGTATGATATTTAATCAAGATAAAATTTATTAGAACATTCGGATAGTTAGAAACGTGCGGGAAAAAGTGTTAAAAAACAAGGCATCT
>JAJIYU010016875.1:0-11960 GCA_030144865.1 Tinospora cordifolia | reverse complement strand
GAAGCACAAGATGAAAACTCAACTCTTATTGCTTGGGATGATTTGATTTGTGAGCATGGGGGGTTTATATAGGCTTCAAAAGTGTATAGAATGGCAAGTTTGTGGTGCTCTAATTGTAAGAAACTTGCCAATAATTCAAATTTTCGTGCCCCCCAAACACAAGAGATTAGCAAGTAATTTTTTTGGAAATTTTTGGGATTTTAGAAACCAATTTTTGGATTTTTGATGTGTTTTTATTGATTTAATTTGGATTTTCAGCTATTTAATTCAGAGCATTTAATCGAGACCGCGGGATCTTCCTCGAATCGCACGACAATCACAGATGGGGCGGGCTTGATCCGGGCGGTTGGATCATCCTCGAGCACATCAATCTGTTCGCGATCAAAGGAACACGAATTTCTGGGCCATCAGATGATCATCGAGAACAACACCAATCGCGATCATCTGAAAATGAATCAAATTAGATCTGTCCAATATTCCTCGAGAACTGTATGCGGATCCAGTTCGCGATTAACGAAAACCGTCTGGACCGTTTGATCTGGTTTGATTAACTGTGGCCTGTTAGATTTTCCTCGATCGATACATCTTTCACGATCTCCGAACGCGTGTCTGATCTGGTCCGTCCGATCTGCCTCGAACACGGTGTGCAATCTGATTTCGCGATTACGGTTTGAGCTTGTGATCGGGACCGTTCGATTGAAGAGATTGATCGTGAGCCGTCTGATCTTGATGATTCGGTGCACCTGGGTGTCGTTTAAGGCCTTGATCGTGACCGTGAGATTTTAGATCCTACGGATGATGGATTTCTGGTCGTTGAATCGTGTTTCTAATACCAAAATCACTCTTCTAAGTTGCTATTATCTGAAATTTTGCCAATTAGACACTTCCTAATTGATAAAAACTTGATTTTCTTGTATCTTTCTATTTTGATGATTTGTTAATATCTTTCCCTTTCTAATTATTTAATATTGTATTAATTATATATATTTCTATTTCTTTAATATCTTTAAATATATCATCCATATTTACCATTTCCATGTATTTTTTTATTTCCTATTTCATTTTTAGATAATAATTTATGTAATTATAAATTAATATTTATAAAATGCTTTGTTTATTTTTAATAAATAAATGTACACTACATTTTTATTTAATTATATAAATTTTTCTATGTACATATTCCCACAATATGTAGTATTAACATTTATTATGCTAACACACACCTTATTCATTCACATATTAGCCAATATGTGTAAATACTTTATTTCTATTTATTTCTTAAGCAATTCCTTAAATTTTATAATTAATTCTACTAAACCTTAAGTTTCATTTAATTATCAAATTAAGGTCTTATTTGCTTAATTTTTCTATATCTCTAATATATTTTATTTTTTTTATGCCAACCCATAATTTGCACCCAACATTTTATTAAAATCTTTGAAATTAATTTACTTAACTTATTTTATTTATTTTAAATTATTTGAAAAAATTCTAGGGTATTACAGTTTTCAAAGAAAATCACCCTGGCCAAACTATACCTTAAAATTTGTGTCTTGATCATGTGGTTCCAAAACTATAGGTTATACACCTAAATTCCTAGTAAAAAGAAATATTAAATTTTATTAAATTCATGTGAACCCATAAAGGCAGGGCCACCGAAAGCATGTGCAAGTCACATGGGTGGGACACCATCATCGGGTGCGCCCAACCCTACTCAATGATCATGGGATGTCTTCCCTTATGTGATTCCATGAAACATGATCCAATGTGCCACACAAGTGATTCAGTACACCACCCATATGAGTCATCCCACCTAGGATTTGGAAATCCATGAAAATTGATTCCATGTACCAAGCTAGTGATCATGTGCTCCATGCCTCACCTAAGCAAAACTGGTCCACCCATGCACATGTGTGTGTGCACACATGTGAATTAACCTAATTAGAAAGGTTTGAAATCTGAATTGATGCTCACTCATAAACCCTAGCTGTCACCCCCACACAAGAAACAAAAATAGAAAGTGTATAAAGGAGATCTAGCCATGGCGTCAAATCTAGGGGATATGCCCACTTGGTGTGCCACCTATGGGTCTAGCTCAACTCGAAAAGTTTCCTAGAACCTAGATTAGTGTCCAAGACTATGATTTGGTGTCCCTCATGTGGTGAAAGTGTGCTCACCAAAGCTGGATGTCCAAGAAAAAAAATAGGAAAAATTGTCATGTGTGTGCTTGTATGATGAACAAGCAAGAGAACCAAAGAAGAAGGTTCTAAGAGAATATTCTCTCTTACTATGGGACGTCTAGAATGGTTATGTAAGGGTTCTAAAATGAAGATATTCTCTGAATTTGAAATAGAAAAATGATAGAGAATATTTCTTGGTGCCATAAGAATATAGCCAAGATTGGTGATCCATGAATTCACTTACCATGTCTCTCTTTTAGTGTTTGGGATTGCTCAAAAGTGAAAAGCTGCCCTAGGTGCCCAAAAACTGCCCAAGGACGTCCCATATGCTAATGAGCACCTATATAAACTCCCTAAGTTGCACAAAATTCCTCATTCCAAGAACAAGAGAGCCTTCTCCCTATTGTGCTCTCAAACTTCTTCTTCTTGTTTTTCTTTTGTGCATGAGTGAGAAACTTTTAGTTTCAATATTTAGTAATTAGTAGAGAGTTGTTTTGCTGAGATTCGGAAGTGCTAAAGCAAAGCGAACCTTTGCTGGAATTTGGGGAAAATGTTTTATCTAAGGTAGAAGTTGCTTCTCTTAAATGCCTTTTTCTTGTTTAAACCATTAGCATGTTTATTCTTTTTTTTTTTTTGAGATTTGTTTTTCTGAAATTCTTTGAGTATATATTCAGTTTTCAATATCTATGATGTTTTTAGTTTGATTTCGTTTATTTCCATGTATGCATGATGAACGTCCCAGGCTAGTACCATGTTTTTAGGGATTGTCTAAATGCTTGATGCATATGGTAAATGATGAATGTGTTGTTCTATGAAATTCTGAATTTATTTTCAATTTAATGCCATATTCTAAAATTTTTATTTATATTTCATGATTATGGGATTTAATATGAGAATATGGTGATCCTAACCATGTACCATCATAGTAGACACATGGTTGCTATGGGTGTTCTCTTCTTATGATTATGATTAGTTCTTAAGTTTGCAATACCTAAATGATTGGTTGGTGGGTTTGAGTCTATAAGTTGAAAGTCCAATTAAAATGACAAAGAAAGGTCATATTTCACTCTAAGGAGTCATTTAGTTGAGAACATCAAGGGTTAAAAAAAATCTTTTAGTCTAAGTTCCAACTTTACACAACTTGATGCTTGAAACACTTAATGTTAGTTAGTATTTGAATTATGAATGTGTTAGTGATTTGAATATGAAAATGGTTATTTAAGATCCACTGAGCTTAGTACTCACCCTTTCTTAAACATTTTTTAGGAAATTGAATATGGAAGGACTTGAGACATCTCCTTTGATTTTATTTGGAAATTTCTATGTAGGGCATGTTTGCCCAGTTTTGTTATGAATTCTGTTGTAACCATTTTAATTTGAAACTTATGGAATTTTTATGATTCAATAAAAATTTAGAATTTTTCTTTATCCCTTATAATGTGTCCTTGTTTAAATTTAGTTGGGTTATGTACTCTTATTTTGCATTAAGGCATGAGATAATAAAAGTAGAAAGTCAAGTTGCGTCACTTGTAAAGTAACACAGGGCCTGGCCCACCTTGTGGTAAGCCCACTGTTTCAACAGTGGTTAAATCCAAACACTTATAGAAAGGATACGGGGGTCAGGGTGTTACATTTCGTCATTACTGTTCATACGTAGATGCATTGTTTTTGGAATGTTGGTCATGGGTAATATGTCAGATTTACTACTTATTGAGCAATGTTGCAAATTTAGGCTCACTACTCTACTAATATTTCATATTCATTAGTGGCTGTCAAAGGGCAAGGCGTAGTGATAACCTAGATTCCTTGGTGGTTTCTTCCTTTTCTTGGTTTTTATAGAGGTTGATCACTTATTTGTATGAAATTAATCGCCAACTATATCTTTTGAAATTAGACAATTTGTAATAGTTAGTAGTAAACTTCTATGGTATTAAAGGAGTACTTTTCTGTAGATTTAATGGTATTGCTATGTTTGTTTTTGTACATCACAGAATGAATGCTAGAATTAATCTGAAGTCACTTTGGATTGTAGTTTGAAAGGCTTATGTAAAACCTTCGCCCCCAAATATTGTCACACAACTGCTGCATTAGTGTCTTTGTCTCTCTCCTCAAGATGGAATCACATGCAGTCACTTCCGCCACCAATATCTAGAGATTGGGACATTACTTTTGTTCTTTCCTTTCTTACACCATCTCAATAACATATCAAAGTGTAGAAACATAAATAATAAATCTTATGCAAATTTAAACACGAGGATGGCATGTTAATTAAATTAATCATATAATTATTAAACTCGCAGAAGTTGAAATAAAATACTCCGACCTAGTGACCTGAGTTCAAAATGAATCAATAACCAAATGCTTGTCCTTGTGGCTGAAGTCAATAAGTAGTACAACTAAACATAAATGAAATGTAGGTCTTATGCCCTACAACTGTAAGCAAAAGTAAATTCCTATTACTATACAACCCCAACAGTAGATTTTATTAAACTGCTCCAATAGAAGCCAATTATTTACTTGTAAGCAAGTATCTTTAGTGATTACCTAAAAAATAGATTAGTGGGGGTGAGCTCAAGAGTCCAGTGGATCTTACACAAAAACGTCTTGAGTATTATAATAGTCAAAATACAAACATGCAAGTGCTTGTAAAGCATTAGGCATTTCAATGATTCAATTATTTGAGTTAATGTTAAGACTGAAAGGGGTTCTCCTCGGCATTCCAACTTAGGTTCGGAGTACTCAATGTAACACCCAAGGCCTGTTACACACTCCGAAACCCTATCTTGGGATTGATGTCTCACTCGATCATCAAACTAAAGAGTGAAGTCTCACTTAAACTCTGAGTCCCATTTCTAATAGAGACTCACCTAGGGTTTGGAACACCCACGATGATGCCAGACTACTGCCACAATATCTACATCATCATGTTAGTACGTGGTTAATTCTCTTTATAATCTTTGATTAATGACCACAAGCATATCCACATTTCAAATATCTAATATAAATAACCAATGGATATAGATAGACAAGTTATTAAACTCGTAATCACATTATTCATACTATTCATCACATGGCATGCATAACATAGATTTTAAACTGTATTGAGCATTTGTACAAGGCATGGCATGCTATAAACCCACATAAAAGACAAACAGGCATTCATATGCATTACAGACATTCGTAGCATGCTTCTAAACAATAATTAACAATAAACATGCAATCATGTTCAATATTCAAACCAAGATAATACTAAGGAGTTTAGGTAGTCACTTTTACCTATTGCTACATTTCGCTTGTTCTAATCCTTTTTTTGATGATTCGAATCCTCAACCTATAATGATTTGATATCATAATTCAGTATCCTTCAACCATGATTCAATGTCCACTTAATTTGAGTAGTAATTGGTGTGCATTAAGGTAATATCTGGTGTGTATTATCATATTATTCTTCTATGTACCACCATAGAGAAGGGTACTAGTGCAGTCACTTAGATCTGTGCATGCAAACTCAAAAAAATAGGGTGTGCGGTGCATTACCGTAGTAATGGCTCATCGAAATCGGTGATACACGTTGCTGCTATCTGTTACCACGGTAACCAAAGAAGACTTTACGTGACTGAGTATCCGAATGACTAAGAATTAGGGTTTCTGCATGCAAATCATACATACATACATATACATACATACATACATACATACATACACACACACACACACACATATATATATAAAATTTTCATGTATTACCATGGTAATTGCATGATTATTACATCGAAAATTACGGTTTTTGGCGCATTATTGCTGTAACCACAACACATAAATTTTTAGTTTTTTAAGCAAATCGCGTCAACTATTTCTATTATTGCGATAACCAGAATGATGCCATTTTTCATGCATTTTCGATTCTTTCAAGCATTATCGCAATAATTCAAGTCAGTACCGCAGTAATTGAGGCCGTGTATCATTTTTTGTGTCTTCTTGATATTCTCCAAATTTTTTTATTACTTTTTTACATTTATCCCAAGTTTATTTCCACTTGTCTTTCATGATTGTGAATCATTTATAATTTTCTAAATTATTTATTTAATTTATTTTATATTTAAAACTTTCAAAATTCTATAATTCGTTCATTGACTTTTGGGGTATTATAACCTACCCCTTTAAAGGAATTTTGTCCTCAAAATATAAAAGAATGAGGTAACTATATGATGTTGTTATGTTAGACGTTTTTGGTGAAAACGTCTAGGTACTTTGTTTGCATCTCGCTTTCTAACTCCTATGTCTCCTTTTTTAGATCATGATGTTTCTATAGGACCTTGACCAAAGGAAAGTCCTTAGTCCTAAGACTTTGCACCTTATGATCTAAGATTATGGTCGTTGATTCCTCGTAAGTTGCATCATCTTTGATATCAATCTCTTCTCAGTGTATGATGTGAAAGGGGTCTGGTTCATATTTTTGCAAACATCAATGTATGGAATACGTTAAGGATCGAGAAAATTTTGTAGGCAATTCAATTTTGTAGGCACATTCACCAACTCATCTAAGTATCTTGAATGGACCAATGAACCTTCGTGATATTTTTTTTTATCCCAAAATGCTTAATCCCCTTCTAAGGGCTAATCCTCAATAATATCCTATTACCCTCTTGGAACTCTGGAGGTCTTCTCTTGTTTGCACAGCTCTTCTGCCTGCTCTAAGTTGTGGTTAACCTCTTTTGGATATGTTTTACTTGTTCGTTTATCTCTCGTATTAAGTCTGACCCTGTAAGTACATGATCTTTATGTCTACCCACCAAGATGGATATCTACAGGGTCCGCTATAGAAAGCTTCATATGGAACCATTTTGATACTTGCATGGTAACTATTATAGTAAATGTATTTCGCTAAGTGCAAGTATTTGCTCCAATTACCCTTGAAGTTAAGGGCACATGTTCTTAACATATCTTCTAGTATCTATATCACTCTCTTAGATTGCCCATCTATCTAAGGGTGGAGCGCAGTGTTCATGGTGAGTCTAATTCCTAGTTCCTTCTGTTGGCTCTACTAGAATTGAGATGTGAACCTAGAATCTCTATTTGACACATTGGTTTTGGGTACATCATGTAGCCTTATTATTTTCGTGACATACATTTCTCCCAGTTTTCCAACTATATCTATAGATCGGATGGGTAGGAAATGAGCTACTTTTTTGAGCTAGTCTACGATCATCATAATGCATCTTCTCCCTTCTAGTATCTGGGTAAGCCACTCACGAAGCCCATTACAATATTATCCTATTTCCATTCTAGGATCGAAAGTGGTTGCAACATCCCCAAGGGTTTCCTATGTTCGGCCTTTACTTGCTGACTAGTACATTTAGAAACATACTTGTTTATGTCCCTCTTCGTACCTCTTTACTAGTAAGTCTTCTTGAGGTTCTTATACATCTTGTCACCCCTTAAATGCATCATGTACTTGGTCTGATCAGCTTCATCTAGTATGGTCTTTCTACGTAGCCCACTCTCTAGTACACAAACTCTATTCCCAAGTCTCAATGTACCTTCAACATCAATTATGAAATTAGTGTCTTTGCCTTGCTTGACACCTTTTGTCAGGTTTACAATCCATTTATCTTGTTTCTATTCATCTTGAATAGGTTGTAGCAGGTTTGGTTGGCAAACCAATGCACATAGGTATGCCTGCTCCCCATCTGAAGTCACACTCAGATTGTAATCACTAATCAACTGATACATTTACCATTTTTATTAATTTTTCTTATCAAACTTTTTGCTAAAAGCATCGATACGACATCAGCTTTTCTCGGATGGTAGTGGAGTTGGAAATTGTAGTCCTTCTAAAATTCCATCCATCTCTACTATTTCAATTTCAGCTCTTTTTGGGTGTATATGTACTTTAGACTCTTCTTATTAGAGAAAATGTCAAGCGCCTCTCCATAGAGGTAATGCCTCCAAATTTTCAATGCAAATACGATTGCCACCAACTCTAAATCATAAGTAGTGTAATTCTGTTCATGTACCTTCAATTGTCGTGAAACATATGTGATAAGCTTTCCTTCTTGCATCAGTACCGCAAACAATCCATTCTGTGATGTATTTGTCTATAGGACATACTTCACACCGTGAGTATGTGTGATTGAGATAGGTGTTGAAGTTAACCTCTTCTTCAATTCTTAAAATAAACGTTCATACTTTTTGTTCCAAATGAATTTCTTGCCCTTTCTAGTTAACTTGGTCATTCGTTCAATTAGCTTCGAGAAGTTTTCGACAAACCTATAGTAGTATAAAGCAAAACCTAAGAAGCTTCTAATTTCTGTAATAGTTTTGGTTGCTTCCAATTTGATACTGCTTCAACTTTCTCTAGATCCCTAGATATTCCTTTTGCAAAGACAACATGGCCAAAAAATTTGACATTTTTCATACAGAACTCATACTTGCTAAACATAGCATAGAGTTACATTTCTTCTTAGCATCTTCAAGACAATCCTCAAGTGCTCCACATGCTCAGTCTTTGATCTAGAGTAGATCAGAAAGTCAACTACAAACACCACAATCAATTGATCTAAATGCTATCTAAAGATTATGTTAATCAAATCAATAAATGCAGCCGGTGCATTGGTCAAACCAAATGACGTCATTGTGAACTCAAAATGCCCATAACCAGTCCTGAAGGTTGTCTTATAAATGTTTACTTCCCTAATCCTTAATTTGTGATAGCCTAACCTCAGATCAATCTTGGAGAAATGAGTTACTCCCCTCAACTAATCAAATAGGTTATCTATTCTAGGTAGAGGATACTTACTCTTTATTGTCACCTGGTTGATTTTCTTGTAGTCAATACATAATCTCATCTAGCCATCTTTCTTCTTCACAAAAAGTACAGGAGCTTCCCATGGTGATTCACTCAGTATAATGAATCTCTTATCACGAGTTCATCCAACTATGCCTTGAATTTGATCAACTCCACTGATGCCATTCTGTAGGGAGGAATGGCTATAGGATTCATGCCTAGTTGTAGTTCAATCTTGAATTCTACCTATCTATGTGGTGGTAGTCTAGGTAATTTATTTAGAAACACATTTGGATACTCCCGCACTACAGGTATCTTCTGCATATTTTTTGGCACCCTAATATTATGATCCAAAACTTGTGTGAAGTCCTCACTCTGTCTTATGCAATGCAACAGAGAGGTCATATGGCTTCAAGGTAATCTTTGCATATCGTCTTTGACTTTCACTAGTTTACCAAATGGTCAAGTCAATGTGATTCTTCATCTCGGGCAATCAATCTGAGCCTAGTATTGGGTTAACCAGTTTGTGCCCAATATCACATCATTACCATAGAAAGCTAACACCCTAAGGTTGGCAATCATCAGTTTATCTCCAAATCTCAATTCATATGTACAAGTTTTTTGGGCAGTCACAATACTTCCTATGAGATTGGATACAATACAATGGTTTTGGTGTTATAGATGTCACTAGTTGTAATCTCCTAACTACTTCTTTGACACAAATGACTAAGTGGCACCCAAATCAAACAAGATCTTAACAACAAAATTAAACAATAGAAAAATACCTTCGACAGCCAGAGCCAGTTTCACTTGTTTGTCCTCAATGGTAAACACTCGTGTTTGATTCTGTCTGCTCTACTACTGTTGCTAGAATCGTTGTGGTGTCTACCTCTATTGTGGTTGCTACTATTGACGCCCACCTTGTTTTCTGCCTTGCCCATTATTCTGCCCTTGGATCTACTTCTGGGGTCCTTGATTCTGATAGTCCTTGGCCATATGTCCCTTTTGTCCACAGTTATAACACACTCCTTCTCTTTAGGCTTGTTGCTTATCAATTCTGTCCTGAGCCTATTGCTTCTTAGGCTGATTGTTGTTCTATTTCTTGTGGTTCCCTTGGAACTCTTTGCTGTTGATTGGCCTCTTGCCCTTGTTTCTCACTTTCTGCTTGAAGTTGATCTCTTATTCTGTTAGTAGTATTTTTTCCACTATTTCTCAATAAGTTCTCAGACCTATTGGGTTCACTACCCTACAAATCTCAATCTTCAGGCCTTTTGCAAACCTACGGGCCTTCATCTTTTTGTCCCTGATCAGTTCAGGAGTGAACTTGGCCAATTCAACGAACTTGACCTCATATTTAGACATTATCATATATTTTTGAGTCAATTTGATGAGCTTAGACTCCATCTATACTTGTGTAGCTTCTAGAAAGAATTTCTTGTAAAACAACTCTCTGAATTCTTTCTGGTTCATATGTCATACGTCTGTATTTGGATCTGCCCTCAACATTCGCCACCAACTCCTAGCTAGTCCCTAAAACTGATGTGTGGCTAGTATAACTATGTGGGGTCTTGTAGCCCCTATCACATCTAGGTGCTCATTTAGCTCTTGTTACCAGTGATCTACAGCGATGCTGTTAGATGTACCATCCAATCGGGATGGGCTTAGTTTTTGTAACTCAATAAGCATTGCCCTCTATTCCTTGTCTTCAATTTCTTCCCGCACCCTATGGCATGGGCGTTAGCTACTGTATTGGTATCTACTCGTTCAGTAGGGCTTGTATTTGTGGCTCTAGTGTTGCTTGTGCCTACATTTGTGGCAATGACAATACCCTCATGATATGCTCAGTGACTTATCTAGTAATCTCATCCCAAAACTCTAGAGTCAATGTTGCCCCAACCTGAGCCTCAGCCTAGTTAACTCGCGCTCTTTGCCCTTGCGGTTCAGTCTCATAGGATGCGACAGCTGTCATAGCACGTCTCTTGGATTCGACCATTTATCTACAACCAAAGATCCATTTAGTCATCATAAATTTAGCAAAGAAATCCTATGTACATACTTAGAACATTTATTTTTATCGTACTAGCATGACTCTAGATTCATGTCTCTAAGTTCTTGTTTATACAGTGGCCTATTGGTTTATGCTTCCAAGTCTACAATAAATTGTTCCTTTATGTGTACTGGATTTGGTCTTAAAATTTTAAAAAAAATCATACATGTATTTCAAAAATCTATGCATACATAACACATGCAAGCAACAATCTCATATATCATCACAAACAACATGCTAGCATAGTAAGATTCCAAGCTTTCACCTATGCCTTCAGGATCGAGTGTCCCATACCACTCTTGCCCATCAACATAGATTTTCACTTAGAGATCTCACTACACCCAAACAATTTTGCAAGTGTCTCGATGTCCAAGGCTTCCCAAGCTCCACTACACTTGACCATCCCATACCAACCAAACATTGGGAAATGAGTTCATCTAAAGCTACTGATCACTCACGAAACATGGTCCGTCATTCTCCAAGTCTAAGATTCCTCCATAAACCTGAATTCCTATATATCCCATACCATATAGAAACCAAAAATACAAGATCTTCACGATCTTGTGTCCTGACCAGTCAAATGTTTTGTTTCACACGTTACTAGTCTGTAGCTTATGCCCTAAAATATTTATGTAACCTTGACAACACCCAAGCTATACCTAAGGCTTTTCCCTAGACCTAAATATGCAATGTATCTACTACCTAGCTCCTCCATAGGACCGACAGTTCATAGTCTATAATCTAGATTCTAGTCCAATGACTTACTGATTGAGCCACTAACTGATGAAGTAACTGAGCTACTCACTGAGCTCTTATGTGATCATCTCACTAGATTTGTAATACCCCAGAATTTTGTCAAATAATTTAAAATAAATAAAATAAGTTAAATAAATTAATTTCAAAGATTTTAAGAAATTTTGGGTGCAAATGGTGGGTTGGCACATGA
>JAJIYU010016874.1:0-11931 GCA_030144865.1 Tinospora cordifolia | reverse complement strand
CCCTTTACTATTTGACTCCAGGATCTTGGTTTCTCCCTGTGTCGGTCCAAGTCATGGCGTACCTCGATATGTATGCGTTCGTCGTTTTGCCATTTATGTCTCCTTACACCTCCGTGTATCTCCCTCCGTTCCGTTCTTGTCTCGTATCGTTTCTTCGTTTTCTCCTTCCTTCCTTGTCGTTCTTCCGTTGGTCTTCTTCGGTGAGCCGGTCGTCGTCTTCGTAGGTCGTCTCGATCGCCCTCGTTTTCGTATCGCTTCATCTCGCTTGAATATTGGTTTTTGCACTTATCAGTATCGTTCTTAACATTTGTCCCTTGAGTCTTTAGAATTTTACCTATTAATAATAATCTTTGCATTTGTCAGTATCGTTCTTAACATTTGTCTTACGGTATGACATGCTACATGACAATGTTAAATTGTTGTCTTTTTTTGTTTGAATAAGCTGTTTCTGATATGATGTCTCAACTGTTATTCCTTTTTCCCTGTTTCTGCAGATCTCCTGAAATGCTGGAGTCTCAGTCAGCAAACTGTTGTATAATGTAAGAATCTTAGTTTCTGTATCACTGCTTTTTTCCTCTTTAATCCCCTACACAATGCAAAAAATGAGATGATTTTACTTGGACCAATTCCGTCCAATTTCTTAACTGTTTATTTCTTTCTTTTGCTTATGATATTTACATTAGAGTGTTCATGATCAAGGAATTGTTTTATAACAATATTTTATTGGTTAATGATGCAAAAAGATGAAATAAAATGTCAAATGATAATATTTTCCTTCTCACCTCTCTGTTGCAACGACTTTTTCCTGTTTTACTGATAACATTATCCATGCATTTATATATGTTGTTGGTCACCTTGCCCAGTTCTTTTCCAAAATACTCCTTGACTGAGGGAATATATTAAATGAGAGAGCTACCTAGGTAGACCGTACAAGTGCAGTGATTGTTAAAACATTATTGTATGCTTGTATGTTATTTAGTATTAGAAATACTTATTTCAGAGCTTTATGTCAAATGTTTAATCCTATAATATTTGATGATGATCTAATGTTGTAAAACCCGAAGATGTGTTTAAATATCTTTACCTCTCCTCTCAACCCTCGACACAGACAAGAAAACACACAAAAATGTTTACTGTTTACTGTTTACTTGGTAAATTGTGTACGTGCTATCAATTTTTTTTAATGGGTAAGATAGTTTTTTCATTTTTCTTTATTAGTTGCTTATTGCGTACATAACTAGAGAATAAAATTACTCACAATAAAACAAGAAATTGGGTTTGTTACAAGAACTTGTTTTGCTATGAAAAAGAAATTTCTGAGTTGAGTAGGGTATTTTATCAGGTGCTCATTAGGATTAAACAATAGATGATAGTGGAACTTTGAGTCTATGATGAGATTGGCCTAAGGGGAGAGGAGGGAGATGCTGTTGGGTTACATAATTTTATAATGTAATAGTGGTTATTTTATCGTAAATTTTACTAACATAGACTGTAGTGTTCAATCATATTGAAGTTTGTGAAAGAGAGCAAATATGGTATTACTGAGTAAGAAATCATTTCTAGTTTTTTGAAGAATTGATAAGAATTACATGCCATCTTGCATACACTATTATAATTCTATTTGATCACTTGATTTTTACAAAAACAAAAAAAAAAAAAAAAAAAGCAAAAAACAACAATTGTGTTCCTTGGTACACAAAAAGTTTTTGGAAGCTGACGCTCATTTTCTTTCCCTAACCTTCTGTGGAAAAAGTAGGTCTTTTGGCTATTGACCAGGAAAATGTAGTTTCCTTTTTCTTGTTTTCTTGATTGCGTCGTTCTCCTCTGCTCTAGCATTTCATGTAAATTAAACTGATTGTGTATGATGCTGCCTATGAGTATATATGATAATAAAAGCCAAAAAACATTTTGAAGCACAAATACAGGAAAATGTAGTTTCCTTTCTGCTGTATCTGAAGTTGCTTTAAAGGAACAGACGATAATGAATCATAGCTCAAACTCAAAAAATTTACTGGATAACAAACGAGTGAAGATTGTGAATTTTCCGTTTGAAATATGTGGTAAACCATTACTGAACCTAGTTAAGAGACATTTCTGTTGTGTGTGGCTGAGGTTGATATAATTGGTCTAGAGGGTAGACTGTGTAGCTTCAAGTTTCAAGTGCTTGAAGCTGAATATGATTAATTGACATGCTTTGAAGGTCCGACAGTTCTTTTGCTTGAATGAATAAACTAGCAACTAGGAATTCTTTGCCACAAAACTCTCCTTACTTGGTGGTATTTTTATTTGTGAGGTGAGGCGGAAGCCTTCTTGGGACTAATGGTTCTAAGATAAGCCTCAAATTTACATGAAGTAATAAGAAAAAGAATTTGCAAAATAGCAAATGTCGTTAATGATTATTACAGAAACATGAAGGATCAGTGAACATGAGCTATTTTCATTCATATTTACCTTGACCCATAAACAATGTGAGGCACTTAAAAAAAAAAAAAAAAAAAAAACAGAAGATATTTCTTCTACCAATTGTTGCTTCAGCTATAAAGAGAATTATTATTACTATTATTATTTTAATTAATTTTAACGGAAGGAACTTAATATTCATGCATTATACGCCAACAGTTTCCATGTTATGTTTTTTGTGTACCAAACAGGACCAATTGGCAAATAAAATAAGTTACCAAGAATTTGTTATGTAAACATTCTCAATTCAGTGCCATTTGCTTGTGGTATTTTGATCTGAATAGGGTTTTAAAAAAACATTTTTTTTCCCAGTGGTTAACTAAGAATACAAATATGAAAAATGTAAACGGTGTTAAAAATAGTGTAAATGAATTGAAAATTAAGTTATTGTTTATTGTTGGTTTTATACTTATACCACTTTTGTATAACGGTTCAGATGCCTTTAAACCTTAGGCTTAGGGTTTCAACGTTTGGATCTTTCCTAAGATTATTAAAAGAACAAAAAGATGAAAAAGAACTTGTTATTCTAACATCAACTGAAGTAACTTGAACATAAAAAGAAAGGAAGAAAAATAGAATACTACAGCGAAATTAAGCCTCAAATTAGCTTCAAAAGGCGCAAGCCTTAAGACTTTGAATAGCCTAAAAGCGTGAGCCTTTTGCTATTGTTTGTGTCGAAAACAAGTGTTGAAGACGAAGTAAGCAAATTGGGTTACCTAATTTTTATCAAATTAGGGTCTGGTAGGAACGTCGTATATGCTCATTAATGTAAGGCATGTTGCTAGTTTTTTGCATCGTTGGAGTGTGATGAAACACACAAGGAACAAATGGACCAAGAAAAAGGATATAGGGAGCCAGAAAAAAAAAAAAGAAAAGAAAAAAAGAAGAATAAACAAAGAAAAAGAAGAGGCAAGATTCCAAAAGGACTAACTGACCTAACATTAAACTACTCCATATGTGTGTGAGTGTTCTATGTGGATAGTAGCCGCTTCATAAGAAAAGGAGATAAACGTAATCAAAATAACTGAGCTTGAAATTCCTAGCAGCACACTCTCCAATCGCAACTTGCAGGTCCTTCAGTTTTGTAAAGAGAATGGAGATAGAAAAAAGAGGAGTAAAGTGAATTCCTAAAATGAGAAACTAATCCTATAATTCTTCTCAAAAATAGAGAAGGTGGAGACCCATGTGATTTACAAGCAACTTTAAGAAATTTAATAATGAAATTATCATGATCATACAAGAGAAACAAAAAAAAAAAAAAAAATGCTGAAATACTGCAACTGGGGGAATTCTTCCGTTCAAGTCCAACATTTTCATGGAGTAGCTAGACGAGAAAAACAGGTTACGAAAAGGTTATGGTTCAGTTAGGTTCGACAACTTTTGCTTAATTGCAGTCACCTTTCTCTTTGAGTGAAGTCATGAGAGGGTAAAGACCCACGGTGTGTAGTATACAGTCATGGCACATTAAGGGGTCAACCCGAATAAAATCAGATTAGTCAGATGCAGTTGATTTCCCAAGTACTTTTTGAGAGAGAGAGAGAGAGAGAGAGAGAGAGAGAGTAGAAGAACACGAGATTAAACCAAAATTTGTTTCCAGCACTGAGAACAAGCTTTAATATGAATGGCAGCCCATATTAACATTGAAGTAGTCATTGTGGTGCCATGAATGAAAGCTATAAGGAGCTTCAGCTTGGCTAGCAGCAACAGTTGCAGCACTCCCATAATTATTATCCCTCTCTGATGCCGAGGGGCTCTCTACTGGCTGCCACTTTTATTGGCTCCGCCACTCTTCCTTTGCTGTTCCTTCTTTTTAAGGATAGGGGAAAAACCAAGTGGAATATATATATATATATATAATGGTCATAAGTACGAGATATTAATATAAAAAATGCCGTTATTGACCTATAGCATATGTAAAATATTCTAGCTATATATAAAAATTACTGCACATTAAGGGGCTAGCTAGCTACTAATGCTTATTAATTTTTTCTTTTTCTTACATTATATTTTAAGGGTAGCTTAATTTACGTAATTCTCGAATTCCCCTTTTCAACAGCCACATCCATTAATTGATCAAACATACAGTTTGGATTATAATGGTATATATAAGATGAGCTCAGTTTGAGTTATTGTTGGTGGCCGTGGCTTGATGTTGTACATATATGTACATACCACTTCAAAAGCTGAAATGTACTAGTGCATGGGCATTACCGGGAACTCCTAAGATGAAGCTTGGCGAGCAAGATCTGATGAAGGAATTAAAAAACAATTATAAGAAACAAATGGGCATGTCACATTCTAGATCTACCCATCTTAATTTGCAAATATGGTCATTGAGCACTTTTTCTTTATATATATATGCCAATTAGATGTAATGTGCATGGTAGCTGACGTGGTGGATCTAATTAATCACATATAAATTTTAATTAGTTTTACAGTTACATATATGCTAAGATCTCCACCACGGAATCTTCAAGAGTAAATATTCCTCAATCTTATGGTATGGTAAGCAACTAAGTACTCGAAAAATGAATAAACAAAGGCATAGGTGGTAGATAACAAAAATTCTTTTGGGTGACGAAGACGTAGATTTTAGGATGTGAAGCGAATGATATTGATATATTTTATACATGTGGACGCTTTGTCACATGGGAACGTGCATGTTACTAGGGTATCCTGTGCAATTGCCTTTAAGAAAATTAATGGGTCAATGTAGGTTCCCTATTATACTTAATTATTTATATAATATTCAAGAAAATTACTTCATCTAATGAGTGGCTGGTCTTGCTCGTTCCTTATTAAAATAATTATGAATGAGTGGGACAACTAATTTAATTTATATATGTGCACTTCCTCTTATATATCAATCTATGATTTTTTTATTTTTTTATTTTATAAAAGGCTATTTTCAAATAATAAAAATAATACGACTTTGTGCTATGATTAGCTCATCAAGAAAGCAAATGCCAAATCTTGAGCCGAAGGAGGGGCAGTCAAAGAATGACTATGAAGGTAGTTTACATTACATTGTGTTTGGTTGATAATATTAAAGATATAATCTAAAAAGGAAAAAAAAATTTAAAAAATGTATTATTTATTTTTTATTTTTCTTGAAACATGTGTTTATTTAACAAAATCTTCCGAAATTATTTGAAGCAGTCTGCATTTTTATTGTTTTTTGGCTATTGAGATAAAGGATGGAGATAATATGCATAGATACATTTCCAAAAATTTTATTTCAATATATTTATTTATTGGATGCCTTTTGAGTTATGAAATTCTGGAGACCATCCATGGTAATCCTCATAATCTAATCGTTCTACCGTAATTCTAGGCATTCAAACTTCTTTTCTCGAGCGTACTAATTATCCTTCAAATCCTCAAGTTTCATTCAATATAAACTTAGTGATAAATATCATGGTTAAAAAAGAGAGAGAGAGAGAGAAAAAAAAAAAAGAATTAGTAGACTCTCCCACTTGGAAATTATTACTATCTCTACTACTCTTTAATAATCGTATCAAAAAGTCCATAATGTTTATTTATTTATTAATAAAGAAAGGGAATAAAAGGAGTTGAATTTAGTAGAAAAATTGTAAAGAAAATTAAAGAGAGAAGAAAAGTCTTCAACGGAGGATTTAGTATATCAAAGTGTTTTGCTAAAATAAAAACTTTGTCTACATGGTATAGTAAATTGTTTTATGCTCTACAAAGCCGTCGTCGATATTTTTCCTTTTGGATTTTACCATATTAACAATCTTGTGTCTCATGTTATTTTAGTTCTTTATTTATTTTAATTCACACAATGCTATTTATTTATTTATTTTTTGCTAATATTATTTTTATAATGCAAAGACTAAGATCTAATGGAAAAGAAGTTGTTCTAATTGATTTTAAAATTGATAGAAAGACATGTTAAAGATTAAAAAAATATATGAATATGTTGATGAAGATGATGTATAGTCTACTCCAGTACCAAAAAATTGTAAAATAATATCATCACACATCCAAAATTAACCATAAATAATTGATAAAGCACCACTGGAGCTAGAGAAAAAAAAATCGAAATTCCTACTTATAACGTGGAATTAGATCAACCAAAAAAAAAAGGATGGGTTCTTGAAATCTATAAAAATTTGGGTCATGCTCTGAAAAAAAAAAAAGAAAAAAAAATATTGTGATGTGAGTTGGTGTATGGAGTGGTGTCACATATGAGCAAAGTCATATGTGAGCAAGATGATGCCTATAAATACTGTCCTTCTCTTCTCTTCAAACTATCACATCTCATTCTTTTCCTCTTTATCTTCTTTTTAGCTCTCTTCTAATTCAAGAGAGAGAGAGAGAGAGAGAGAGAGAGAGAGATTCTCTTCGTTGTCTCCTTGAGTAAAGAAAGAGTATTGTAATTTGTTTTTCATAGTGATTCATTTCGCATCTTGCCCGTAGATGTTTCCCTCACATTGAGGGTTTTACTACGTTAAATCTTTGTCTCCTTTATTTTTTAATTTTCTCATTTTATTCTTTAGTTGGTTTTACTACACATACCTTTCATTTCCTACAAGTGGTATTAGAGATAATTTCTTGAAAGTTCTAGTATGCTCTATGGTTACAGCTTTGTTAGATAATCTACACCAGAAAAGCTTTCTTATCGATACAAGTGTCATTCACATAAATTAGTGGGAGCTGACGCATGACTCAATATAGCAACAAAGATTAAGATCGATAAGTTTGACGACACTAACTTCTCATTATGGAAACTCAAGATTAAAGCAATTCTACATAAGGAAGATTGCTTAGAAGCAATTGAAGGAAAACCAGCTGAGATCGCAGATAATAAACAGTGGAAGAAGATAGATATTGATGTGATGTCAAATTTGCATTTAACATTGGCAAATAAAATCTTGTCAAGTATAGAAGAGAAAAAGACAGCCAAGCAAATCTGGGACATGCTTATCAATTTATATGAAACCAAGTCACTACACAACAAGATCTTCTTAAAAAGAAGATTATACATTCTTCGAATGGTAGAATTCACATCAATAACTAACCACATCAATAGCCTAATATGTTGGATCACAAAATAGAGGAGCTTGAATGTGTGGAGATCTTACTTCAAAGTTTGCCTGGCTCATATGATCAACTTATCAAAAACCTCACCAACAATGTTACTACTCTAGTCTTTTATGCAGCAGCTGTTGTGATTCTTAAAGAAGAAAATAAGTGCAAGAACAAGGAAGATGGATTAGTAACATCAAAACAAGGTGAGGCTTTATTTGTGATGAGAGGAAGATCAACAAAATGTTCATCCAATGGGAGTCAAAGTCAGAATCGATTAAAGTCCAAAGTAAGTAAGAATGTTAAGTGCTACAACTATGGCAAAAGGGGACACGTCAAAAGGTAGTGCTTGCTAAATAACAAGAGTGGAGATGATAAAGAAAAAACTCCTCAATCATCACATTAAGGATGTGTAGCAAGTACATCAGATGATGGCGAAATCCTATATAGTGAGGCAACCACTATATCCGAAGGCAAAAAAGTAGCTAGCTAATGTTTGGGTGCTAGACTTGGCAGCAACCTGGCATGTGAGCTCTTGAAGTGATTGGTTTCACACTTATGAACCTATCTTAGGAGGATTTGTTTATATGGGGAATGATCATGCCTTAGAGATTGGTGGCATTGGTACCATCTAGATAAAAATGCATGATGGTACAGTTTGCACTATTCAAGGGGTACGACATGTTAAAGGCTTGAAAAAGAACTTATTATCTGTAGGATAGCTAGATGAGCTTGGCTGTAAGATTCAAATAAAAGATGGGATCATAAAAGTAATGAAGGGCGTGTTCTTGGTAATGAAAGCAAAGAAATGACTTCAAAGTTATACAAGTTCTTTGGGGAACCTCTGCAGGAATGAGATGCATTTGTGGCGACAACTCGTTAAGAAGAAGACTCGTTACTAATGTGGCATTGTAAATTAGACCACATGTCTGAACAAGAGCTAAAAACTCTCTCTGAGAGAAAATTACTTCCTGGGCTCAACTCGGTAAATCTATCGTTTTGTGAACATTGTATTACCAACAAGCAACACAGGTTGAAGTTTGGCAAATCAAATGACAGAAGCAAGTTTATTCTAGCCTTAATTCATTCAGACATTTTGGAAGCACTGGTACTATCCAAAGGAGGAGCGACCTTTTATTGATCACTTATCAAGGAGATGTTGGGTGTACCCAATAAAGAATAAAACATATGTGTTCAAGATTTTCAAAGTTTTCAAAGTGCGTGTGGAACTTGAATCTGGAAAGCGGATCAAGAGTCTAAGGACTCACAATGGAAGATAATATACCAACAAGGAATTTGATGCATTTTGTCAACAAGAGGGCATCAAAAGATAGTTCACAGTGACATATACCCCTCAATAGAATGGGGTGGCAGAGCAGATGAACAGAACTTGTAACACCCACGAATTTTGTACAAATTTCAAATAAAATATTTCATTTGAGAAATTTATAACATTTTTAGATATAAACTGTGTATACTCTAAAGTATGAAATAAATTAAATTAATTAAAAAACCTTAGTATCTGAGAATAAATAATAAAAATATATATATATATATATATATATATACACACACACACATATACACATATACACAGATATATGTAAATATGAGATGCAAATATTAGATAAATATAAGTATATAAAAATATTCGTTATGGTTATAAAAATAATATTATATAATATGTGTGTTAGTATAATGGATGTTAATATAATATCATAAAATTTATTACACATATTATAGGAGTATATATATATATATATATATATAAACTAAACTCGTGCACGAATTTGGCGAATTTGCCAAATTCGCGCACGAGTGCGAGCGCGAATGCATGTCACACAATTTTGGCAAAATCGTGCGGCCCAGATCACTAGATAAAAAAAAAGAAAGAAATCCAAAAAAAAAAATCGAAAATAGAAGGGAAAAATGCAAAAAATACACCAAAGACCCTATAGAAAAAAAATCCTGAAATCCAATGTTTGATTTGGAGCCACCAAGACCCAACAAAAATAGAAAATTTCTATTTAAAAAATGCCCAAAAATTACAAGCCTTACCCCTAGAAGACTCTGTATAAACCCTCTAGTGCTCTCATTCTTTCTTGTCTCAAAAACAAGAGCATACTAGTCCATCTTGATTTTCTCTAGCTCTCTTTTTAGTAATCCCCTCAGTTCTTGAGTAATTTTGAACTGTTCTTGAGTATTTAAAAGTCTTAGTAACGAAGTTCTGCCGAATTTCAAAGGACTACAACTGTTTTGCAAACTAAGGTGGAAGTGACTTCTCAAACTCCTATTCTGCTTGTTTAGTTTAATACCATATTCATACATGTTTAATTTCAGTTTAGTATGCATATTTATGTTTAAATAACATGGTTTAAAAAACTCAGATTTGCATGTATGTCATGTTAGTTGATCATGAAACCAAGTTATGCTTAGGTTATGCATGTTTAGGTTTAAAGCATGATACATACTAAGTCTTTGCTTTCATGTTTTGAATGTTTATGTGCTAAACATGTTGAAATTATTTTTTATTTATTCTTCATGAGTATAATTTATTTATGATTCATGATTATGAGATTTAATGAAAGATGTTGAGATTAAGAACCACGTACTGTCACAGTGAACATGAGGGTTATTGTGGGTGTTCTTTACATGTGATTAGTTCACATGGGTTAGGCCCTAAGTTTAATGAAACTTGGCATGAGAAATATCTTTTCACTCAAGGGAGGTATTTTGATAAAGAACGTCAAGGGCTTTGAAACCCTTTCAATCAAATTTACAACTATAAACAAAATATTGTTTGAAATGCCTAAATGATTTACAAGTGTTTGAAATTGAATGTGTTGTTAATTCTAAATTAGTAATTTAGTGGTTTGAAAAAGATCCAGTGGACTATGTGCTCCCCCTTTGCCTCATATTTTTCAGGAAATCGACTTGCATGAAGACCATGAATATTACTTAAGTTTTTTTTTTTTTATTTAGAAAGTTTCTAATTTCTATGTAAGGGCATGTTGCCCAAGTTTTGAATTTTTTGTTGCAATAGTTTTTCTTCAACATTGAGTTATGTACTCAACTTTATTCAATTAATAAATTTTATGATTTTCTTTTATCTCTTGTATTATTGCCTTATTGAATTCCTAAATGTGAATTATCTACTCTTAAATACTATTCAGGCATGAAATAATTGAAATAGAAAGTCAAGTTATGTACTTGTAAAGTAACATTGGCCCGACCCGCCTTGCGATAAAGTTCAAATTAAAAGTCTTGGGGGTTGGGGTGTTACAGAACTCTACTTGATACAACTAGAACAATTGTAGGCTTGGAGAAATCATTTTGGGCAGAAGCAGTCAAAACTGCATATTATGTATTGAATCGGTCTCCATTAACATCAATTGAGTTGAGGACACTAATGGAAATGCATAAACCAACTGATTATTCTAACTTGTGCATCTTTGGATGTCTTGCATATGTCATGTTTAATGCCCAAGAAAGGATGAAGCTAAATCCTAAGTCCAAAAAATGTATATTCTTGGGGTATGCTGACGGAGTCAGAGGGTATCGCCTATGGGACCCCATTGCCCATAAGGTTATTGTCAACAGGGACGTAATCTTTGCAGAGGAAGAAATGCAGGAAGAAAATGCTAGCACTTCAAAGGAGAATTCATGGAGTTGTACAATTCAGATAGAAACAAGGTCTATATGAGGAGATTCTTTTGAGCAGTACCAGAACACGAGGAACAAGTACCCGAGGAGTCTGTGGCATCGATGGTTCGTTGCTTAACACGAATACGAAAAACACCTTCATGTCATTCAAAGTATGATATGTCGAGCAATGTTGCATACTGTCTTCTAACAAACGATGGAGAGCCATCAAGTTTCCATGAGGCTATAAGTAGTGAAGATGCATTTCTATGGATGACAACAATGCAAGAAGAAATTGAAGCTCTAAATAAAAATAAGACATGGGATCTTGTACCATTATGACATGGAAGAAAAGCCATCGGGAACAAATGGGTCTTCAAGATTAAGCCTGATGGTAATGACAAAGTGGAGCAGTTTCATGCAAAATTGGTGGTCAAAGGATGTGCTCAGAAAGAATGTATCAACTTCACTAAAACATTTTCTCGAGTTGTTCGACTAACTATAGTTAGAATAGTTCTAGCTATGTGTGCTACACTTGATTTACATCTAGAACAATTAGATGTTAAGACTGCATTTCTTCATGGAAAATTGGAAGAAGATATTTATATGCTCAAACTAGAAGGTTTTGTAGAAAAGGAAAAAGAAAACTTGGTTTGTAGGTTGACTAAATCTATGTCCAGTTTAAAGCAGGTGCCAAGATGTTGGTACAACATATTTGATTCCTTCATGATAAGCCTTGGATACAACATACTCAAGTCAGACCATTGCACATATTACAAG